>PGFX01000922.1:0-16612 GCA_003612995.1 Prototheca bovis | reverse complement strand
AGCTCGCCTCCGGTCGTCGCGGCGCCGCATTTTGCCCGCGCGCGTTCCCGCGCGCGCCCCTCGTCTCGTCCGAGGATGGAAGCGCCGGCGGGACGGCGCCCGTCGGCAGGAAGCCGCTCCGCAGAGGAGGACCAGCTCGTCCGCGGACGAGCCAGGGACGCCGCCGTCGGCGCCGCCGCGTCCCATCGCGCCGTGTGCACGTCGCGGAATCGCGGGCGCCTCGCCCCTGCCGTCGGAGACCGCGATCGGGCGCCTCGCCCCTGCGGGCCCGCGCACGAGGAGAGCGACGGCGAGGGGGGGTGCGAGGAGAGAGGGAAGGCCTGCTGGGGGGGAGGGGAGGCGCGGGAGAGACGCGGGCGGGGGAGGGAAAGCCGGGAGGCCCGCGGGGCGCGCCGGCGGGGGGGCGGAGGGAAGGCTCGCGAGCGCGCGTCCGGTCTTTTCGTGCGCGGGGAGAGGGGGGGGGGGGCTCGCAGGCGTTCGTCTGGCCATTTCGCGCGCGGGTGCCGTCTTCGGTGACATGGGCTTGCATTCCATGCGCGATGCGTGTCTGCGAGCGGCGCAGAGATCCCACGGAAGGCGCGTTTCGAAGGGCCTCGCGCGGGGCCGGGAGCGCGGACCCTCTGCGGGGTCGCGGCGGCCGCGCTTTTCGACCCGGTCTCGAGCCCGGCGCCGACGATGGCGCGCTGCGGCGGTGCGGGCCCGACGCACGCGTCGCGCGGGGGCGCAGGTGCGGCAAGGATCTTGGTTGCGGGAGTGCGGGGACGTGGGGGCGAGAGGAGGAGGGGGAACGAGGCGACTAGATGCGGGAGAGAGAGGAGAGTGGAAGCCGAGCAGGGCGAGCAGAGACGTCCAGTGCGCAGATGCCGGTCCGGGACTGCGGCGGTGACGTCGGCCCAAGACCGGCATCGCCGATTGGGCGACTTTTTGCGCTTTTTGCGATCGATGAGCGCGCATCGAGCGCGAGGTCGGCGGAGACGCGCGCGGCGGCCCACGGCGGTGGCCCATCTCGAGCTGCAATGGGATGGGAAACTCAACGGCGTTCCCAACGTCGCGTCACCGGCGACGAACCGCGCCGCCGAGTCGAAACCGGGAACGCAAGGTGTCACGACGCGAAGGGGTGCGGTGACGAGCGTTCGCCGACATCGGTGCGGCCCAACGCGACGGAGCGGCGATGTAGTCATGGGAAGGAGCAGGGAGCAAGGAGAACGGCTCGAGGCTCGTTGCGCGGTGGTCGAAAAGGGTCTCGCGTCGCGTAGGCAGAGTTGCCTGTTCTCTGCACGCTCGACGCTGGACGAAGATGCTCGGTCCGCGCAAGCGGCCAGCCCGAGCGTGGGATGCGCAGGTCGCTGCATCCACCGCAAGCGAGCAGCGCGGCGGCAAGGAGAAGTGGTGTTTCCTGCAAAGCCCCTTCGATGGGCGACCAGCGGCAGATGCGCCCCAGAGAGGCGACGAGCTGCGTGAGGCTCCAAGTGGAATCCACGTGCTCTCTAGGGCACCGGTGTGATCGACTTCTCCGCCTCTTCGCAAGGTCGGGCGCCTGACAAGTCTCGGCTCGATCGAGGCTGGGGCAGACCTCTGCGCGAGCCGTGACGGTCGCCCTCGACCGGGCAGCTGCGAACTTTGCTTCGCTCCTGTTCATCGGTCGTGCATTTCTTTTTTCGTACGTTCGTGCGGTGGCCTCGCCCCGCACGCGGTCCATCTCGTCGTTCGTTCGTTGGCGAGCGTCCCAAGCCGAGCCGCTGCTGACGTCGGCCTCGCGAGACCTCGACGCCACGGCGAACTCCCTGGTGAGTGTTCGACCGCGGCGTCTCTCCCTCGTTGCGAAAGCGAGCGTTTGAGCGGCGCCCTCCGGCTCGCGGCTCGCGCCCCCCTCCGGCGACCGGACCCGGATATCACCGGCCTCTTTCACACCTTCCCCCACTCCATCCCCGCACGCCCCGCGCGCCCCGCGCGCCCCGCGCGCCCCGCGCGCCCCGCGCGCCCCGCGCCTTTCCTCGCTCTGCGCGCCCGCGCGCCGGCGCGCCGGCGCGCCGCTATTGCTCCTCGCGCCGCGCCGCGCCGCGCGGACGATGCTTCAGGCGAGCAGTTCTGGGTCGCAGCTCCGAGGGCCCGGTTTAGCCGCCGCTGTAGCGTCGCGGATGCGGCCAGCGCCGCTCGCGCGCGCGGTCCGCGCGGGGCCGTGTGGCGGCTCCCTCGCGGCGGCGATCCGCCGCCCGCAGGGCTCTCGGGGAGGATTTTTCTCCTCCTGGCGGGCCATGGCGCCTGCGCCAGAGGGCGCGAGCGCGCTCCCCGCCGGAGAGCCGTCGGCAGTGGCGCACGACGCCTCGCAGAGGCCGGTCGCTGCCTTTGAAGCGCGGTCTGCGCCCCCAGCGTTGGTGCCCGGCTCGTCTGGGCTCGGGGCCGCGTCGTCCACCTCCCCGAGGGCCGCAGCCTCCGCCGACGCGCGCCCGAGGGCCCCATCGGCGAGCTGCTCCGAGGGTACCCCCGCGCGCGCGTCCAGCTCCTCAAGGCGACGCGTTGAGGCGACGACGGGCGACGTCCCGAAGCGCCGTCGCCGCGGCGGGCCAGGCGACGCGCTCCCCTCGGCGCCGGCGGTGCCGACGTCGTTCCCGCCGTGGCGGCCGCTGGACTACTTTCGCTTCGAGGTGCTGCACCGCTCCTCCAAGTCGAACGCGCGCGTGGGTCGCATCCACACGCCGCACGGCGTGGTCGACACGCCGGGGTTTGTGGCAGTGGGCACCAACGGAGCGCTCAAGGCCGTGGACTGGAGCGACGCCGACCGCGAGGGCTTGCAGCTCGCGTTCTCGAACACGTACCACATGATGCTGCACCCCGGCGCGGACGTGGTCGCGGCCGCGGGCGGCTTGCACCGCTTCTCGGGGCGCCGCCCGGACCGGCCCATGATCACCGACTCTGGGGGCTTTCAGGTCTTCTCGCTCGCCTACGGCACGGTGCACGAGGAGGTGACGCAGGTGAAGCGCGCTAGCCCGCGCCGCGGAGGGCATCGTCGCAGCGAAGAGTCGCTGGTGCGCCGCATCGACGAGCGCGGCGTCGAGTTCAAGTCGTACCGCGACGGCTCGCTCATGACGCTGACGCCCGAGGGGTCGGTGGCGGCGCAAAAGGCGCTCGGTGCCGACATCATCCTCCCGCTCGACGAGCTGCCGCCGTACCACATTGACAACTCCGCGCTCGAGGCCTCGCTCGATCGCTCGCACCGCTGGATGACGCGCTCGCTGGCCGCGCACCTGGCTGATCGGCGCCAGCAGGCCATGTACGGCATCGTGCACGGCGGCATGCGCCTCGACCTGCGCCGCAAGTCGGTCGACTACCTCTCGGCGCTGCCCTTTGACGGCTTTGCCGTCGGCGGGTCGTTGGGCAAGGACCGTGACGACGTCCGGTTTCTGCTTTCGCACGTGCTGCCCATGCTCCCGCAGGACAAACCCGTGCACATCCTCGGCATCGCCGATGACAAGTCACTGCCGCAGCTCGTGCCCTTTGGCGCCGACACCTTTGACTCGTGCTACCCGACCCGCGCTGGGCGGCACGGCACCATGCTCACCGCACACGGGCCGCTGCGTGTCGGCGCAGGTGCCTACCGCAACGCGCACCGCAAACCCGTCGAGGACTGCGAGTGCAACACGTGCAGAACGCACACGCTCGCGTTTCTGCACCACCTCAAAAAAGCCAACGAGCCGCTCATGGGGACGCTGCTGGCCGTGCACAACATCCACTACATGGTCAAGATGACCGCCGAGCTCCGCGCGAAGATCCTCGCGGACGAAATTTGATCGAGCCGCGGGGGGCGCGAGCGCAAGCGTGGAGCGAAAGGTGCGCGCTTGTCCCACCCCCTCGTCGCTCTCCGACGCGGTCGTCGCGCTTTCTCGTAGACCTCCCGTTCCGCTCGTTTTCCCACCTCTTCGTTTTCCGGCGCGCTCGCTGTCGATTTACACGGCGCTCAGAACGCGTCAGTCCCATCGCTGCCCTTCCCGCACCAGACTACCCTGCCGAGCTTCAGCCCTTTGCTGCCGGCCCTGCACCCACCCACCCCCCATCTTTGCGCTTTGGACCGCGGAGCTTGGGCTTCGGGGGCGGCCCGTCGCGTAAGCGACGACGCGGGTACCGTTTGTTCCAATTTTCCCGTCGGCGTGCTCGCTGCGCTGCGCTGCGACGCGAGCGCCCTCGCCCGCTGTCCGTCCCTGGCCGCTACGGCTCGTGCTCTAGCGCGCTGGTCGATGCCGTCGCCTCCTTTCCGCCTGCTGCCGACTTGCCGTACGGCGCATCTCGTGCGTCGCGCTCTCCCTGCTTGCGTGCGTTCTCCACCAGCCACTGCACGACTCGGCACATCGCCAGCAGCGGAACCTGGTCGGACGCGCGTCGGGGGGAGAGGGCGCGTTGAGCGGTCGCAGGCGGCTGGCGGGCGAGAGCCCAATGGGCACCCCCACACGGCCGCGACTTTCCGCGCGCGGGCGATACGCGGGTCTCTGACCGACTCGGCCTCACCCCCCTTTCCCCCCCGCGCATCCGCCGTTTTTTTCCCTCGCGTCCTTGTTTTTTTTTTCGCCGCGCGTGCTTTGTAGCTCTGCCATCCCACGTCTCTGCACCGCCCCCTTGTCGCCCCTTGACGGCGCTGCAAGCTCGCCTTCGCGCCTCGTCGCGCACCTTCATCCAGATGTCGCGCTTGTCCTTTGAGGCGAGCTCTCTGCCGCCTTCACGAAGCGTGCCCTGCGCAAGGATGCGGCGGCGGGGGGGGGGGTGGGGAGGAACGACGCCGAGCAGATGCTGGGCGGGGGGGGCGGCACGCGAGAGCGGAGGACGGAAGAGGGGTGGGGAAGGTTCCGCCGGGATAACATAAACGGCGGGTTTTCGGTCGCGCGAAAAGAAGACGCTCGCGCGTGGACGCGCCGGTGGGCTTTGTCTCTTGGACGCTGGATGCGTCCTTTTGCTCGGCGTTGCGGCGCCCCGCCGGCGCGCTCGGCCGTTGCCTGGTGCGCGCTTCGCTCGCTCCTCTCCGCCTCTTCTCCACGCACCAGGATGGCGCAGGCTTCGAGGGTCGAGTCTGGCGCGAGGCGCTCAAGGTCGAGCTCTCCCATGTCCTGGGATTTGTGCACGTCTGCCAGGAAGCGCTTTCGGAATCCTTCAAACGCGTCGATGAGCGCGGCGTTCAGCACGCACGCGCGGCCGTCCAACCGCGCGGCTTTGGCCTCGCTGGCGGCAACCACGCCGTACTCTTGGAGGGGGAGCCCCTTGCGGGCCACCAGGTACATGTCCCGCGAGGCGTCCTCGGAGATGATGAACGAGGGTGGGTGCGCTACCCAGTCACACGTCTGCGGTGGAAAAGAAGGAGGAGCAAGGCCGGAGGGGGGGAGGGGGGGAGGGATCGAGGAAGAGAAAAGGCGCAAGAGGAAGCGGTCGGAAATGGGTGGAGGGTTCGGAGGGAGCGGTTGAGGGCGGGGGGAGCGAGTGGAGAGGGGCGCTGCGCTTTGTTGGAGGGTGGATGTCGCCTGTCCACCTGCCCTGCGCTTCCCACGCGGAGCTTGGTCCGTTCTGATCGTTTTCGTAGCACGCTCGTCGACAGCGTCTCCCGCCCTCCCCCAAATTTCCGCTCCTTTTCAGCCCTCCTTCTTTGCCTCTCTCCGTTCTTTCCGTTTGTCGCCGCCTCCGTCCCTTTCCTTCCGCGCACCCGTCTGTCCTCGTCGTCCGAGTCTGGCTCTTCCGGCTCCTGGGCTGCTTTGCTCTCATCTTCGTCCTGCGGAGCGCCCTTTCGCTTCTTCCCGCGTGAGCCCTTGCCCTTGCCCTTGCCTGCGGTCTTTGCGGGCGGCGTGGCCGCCGTGGTGGTGGGGACGTTGCCGGCCTTTTTTGCCTCGGCGCGAAGCTCCTGGTGCTGTGCGGAGTAGATGGCCTTGTCCTCCTCCGGTGCGTCGCGCCATGCGGCGGCCAGCAGCTTTGCGATCTCGACGGTGCCCGCGCGCGGGTTGTCCGCGGTGAGCGACGGACGGAGGTCGTCGCAGAAGAGCTGGAAGGGCGTCTTCACGGCCACGGTCGAAGGCACTGGCGGCTTTGGTGCCGCGGTAGTGGTCTTGCTCGCAGCCGCGGAGGCGAGCGTGGCCGCCGCCACGTTCTCGCGAGCCATCGCCTGCGCCGGGCCGAGATCAAAACGGGTGGTGACGCGTGGATGGAGGATGGGCGGCCGGTCTCACGCGCACCCTTGGCCTTTCGCCGCCACCCACGATATCGGCCTGTCTCGCCGGGTACGCTGCTTTGCCGCCCTCCTCCTCGTACCTCGTACACGACCCGCTCGTCCGGCGTCAGCGCTCGGTACATGGCGCCGAGCTTGGAGACGATCTCACAGGAGCGCAGCGTCGGGTGCAGCGCTGCGGAAGGGAGGAGAGGGAAACATGGGAAGACGAAGAGGGAAGCGGAGAGTCGGGACGAGCGGACGGGATGCGCGAAGCGAAAGGGGATGGAAGGATGCGCGAAGCGAAACGCTTCGTAGAGCGCTCTGCCGCGCGCGCAGGCCCGCGAAGACGACGTTCAAAGGTACCCACGCAGACGTAGTTCTCTTGTCGTCCCCGATTTTTCTCGCCCTCTCCGCTCTGCACTGCCTCCTCCCCCCCCCCCCCCTCTTTCCTTGTCGTTTCGCCTTCTTGACTTTTTCCCGCGTCCACTCCCCGCTCCCCCCTCCACGTCCCACGTTCTCCTCGGCCGAAAAGCTCTCCCCCGTTCCACGTTCTCTGTACGTCCTCCCCATCGCCTCCGCCCGTCCGTGCGCACCTTTGACGTCTTCTCGCCTCGCCTCGCTGAAAAAGAAGAACGCGTTCCGGCCTCTGACTCCCTTTGCCCTTCCCTTTGGTGCGGCCGGAGCCGCGGGGGTGGGTGACGTCGCGGCGGTGACGGCGACGGCGACGGCTGGCGCCTGCGCGAGCGAAAAGGCTCTCCGCCCAGGCCTGGCGACGGCGGGAGCCGCCGGCTTGGGCGGGCTTGGTTTGGTCGGCGCGGCAACGGGCGACGCTGTTGTGTCAATTAATGTCTTGTCGGGAGATTCTGTCGTGCTCTTTGGTGCTTCGGCGGGCGGCGCGCTCGTCTCCTTTGGCGTCTGCGCAGAGTCCCTGCCTCCTCTGTCGTCGGCGACGTTTCCGCCCTCGGTCGCCGCGTCTGCGAGAGTTCCGAGCGGGTCGCGCCCGTACTCGTCGGCAGGATCCAGCACAAGGTCGCTGGCCACGACGCGCGCGGCCGGGACGCCGCGGGCAGGGGCGCTCGGCTTGGCTTCCCCCGAGCTCGACGCCTGCGGCGCGCTGGGCTTTGCCAAAGGCCTTGCGGGCTGTGCGGCGGTGGGCTTGGCTTTGGCGAGGGCGGGAGCCGGCTGCGCGGCCTTGGCCTGCACGTTGAGCATGGGTCTTCGAGATCCCGGTCGAGCAAAGCTCGGCCGAGCCGGTGAGGAGGGCGCGCGAGCCGGAGAGGCGGGGCGCGACGCGACGCTCAACGCGCCTCGGCTCGTGGCAGAGGCGGCGGTGGCGGGCGACGTCGGCGCACGGCTTTTCTGCCCGGCAGAGCTGCCGGAGGCACTCCACGTGTTAGTGCGCTCCAAGGCCGTAGAATCGGAGCTGTGCTCGCCTGCAGCGTCTCTGCAGTCTTCCTCCAAGGCCCCGGCGCCGCCCTCTCCCCCTGCTTCGGCGCTGCCGTCGCTCGCCTGGTCCCCCCCTTCAGCAGCCCCAGCGTCCGTCTTCGCGTCCCCTCTCCGCGCCGCTTTGGCGTCGCGGCCGGACGTGTGGCCGTTCTCCTTTTCATCGTCCTCTTCTGTGCTCAATATATCGATGCCAGCCTGAAACGATGCGTGGGAAGAAGGAACGGGTCGGGGCGAGCGGCCTTCCCCCTCAGCAGCTGGGAAGCGTCCGCCCCTGTCGGCGCGCAGCTCTCGCCCCACGCTTTCTCCGCTGGGCCTTTGGGAAGCCGCGCACCTCTTCGACCGACGACTCGTCGGCGTCTTTGCCTTTTCCGGCGTCCGCCCGCTCCGTCGGCTCTGGCGGCGCGCCCTGCGCCGGGTCCTCCTCCGGAGCGCCTGCGGCTCCCTCCACCTCCTGCGGCGGACGCGCGGGTGTCGAACGAACGGGTGGCGGGGGCGGGGTCACACCCAGCTCGCATGACGCCCATCGATCGCCTATATGCGCGCGTACGTTCGCACCATGGCCATGGATGCCAGCTCCGCCTCCAGATCGAGGTCGTCCAGGTCGCCCATGCCGCCGACGGGCTCCGGATGCCGTCCACCGCGGACTCGCGCGCGCGCGTGGCGCCGGGAGAGTTTGGGCGTCGCGTTTTCGCGCGCGCCCGCGGTCTCGTCGCCCGAAAAGAGCGCAAAATGGCAGTGGGTACGATTTTAATCGAGCGGGAAACGTTCGCGCGGCCCGTTCGATGGACATGTCGGCGTCCGCGTCCGGCCCGCGTGACATGAACATGGCCCATCCCGCCACGCGCCTGTGCCGCGCGCCGGCCCGCCCGGGCGCGCCGGGCTGGAGGCGCGGGCGCGCGCGCGCGCCTCGCTCCTTCCCCTCCCCCCCCCCGGGGGGCGCTTCGGCGCGCCGCGTCGTTTGCGTCCCGCCGGAGCACAACGGCGCCCGGGGAGGGGATCGCGGCGAGCTTTATCGACGCGTTTACCGTCTTTCGACACGTTCGATCGCCTGACGACCTTTCACGATGGGCGGCATGAGCTGGCCGTCGGCCTCTTCGTCCGGGAAGGTGCGAGGGTGGCGGAGAGAGAAAGAGGAGGGTGGGGGAAGGCGAGGGGAGGAGAGAGCTGGCTCGTTCGAAAGGGAGCGGAAGCGCGGGCCGTGCGGTCGCGGCCGCCGGGGCGCTGCGTCGTCGGCCCCTGGTCCGCGGCGTCGAGCGCGCGACGTCGCGTCGACGCCGCGTGGATCAGCGCTCGCCGCGGCCCTGCGGCCGCCGCGCGTCGGTCGGGGGCGCGCCCGAGGTTGGGCGCGCGCCGCTCGTTCCCCCTCTCCCTGCAGCGGGGAGGGGGGGGGTGGGGGGAAGCGCGCGTGCGGTCCCGCCGCGCGCGCGCCAGAGGCGTTTGAGCCGCTCGAGACGCGTATGGACTCGTCGCTGCGGGCGTCCTACCGTTTCTCCCTCGGCGTCGTCGCCTCAATCCGGGGTCAGCGCGTCGCGCCTGCGCCCGCACCTCGGCGCGCCGCGAACGCGTCCGCCGCGGGTGGCCGGAAGGAAGGAGGCGGGAGCGGAGGCGGAGACGGAGGCCGGGACGGGAGGGCGACGGGGTGGGCAAAGGGGCGCGGGCGGAGGCCGGGACGGGAGGGCAAAGAGGAGGGCAAAGGGGCGCGGGCGGAGAGGAGGGGCGGAGAGGAAGGGCGGAGAGGAGGGCGTGGGCGTGGGCTATGGGCTGGCGCGCCGACGGGGCGCCGACGGGGGCACTGACGGGGTCGAGGGCACGGCCTCGGGTCTCTTGCTCATCGTTGCGCGCGCCCTCGGTCCTTTGCTCGTCGCGTGCCCGGTGCGCTTTCGTCTTTGTCTCTCCTCCCCCCCCCCCCCCCCCCCCCACCCTGCTTCTGCGTTGGATTCCTCGACCTTTGCTTTTTCGTCTGTTCTTCCTAACAGGCCCAGTACGTTCCTGTGGAGCCTGACCTGGAGTCTGCGACGCTGCTTGCTCCCGGTCTGAGTCCGACCGAGAACGCTTTGCGCTGGGGTTTTGTGCGCAAGGTGTACGGCATCGTGGGTCTGCAGCTGGTGCTGACGGCCGCGGTGGGGTACTTTGTGGCGTCGACGCCTGGGCTGCTGGCGTACGTGTCCGGGTCGCTGGCGCTGCAGCTGCTCTTCTTCCTGGGCTCGTTCCTGCTGCTCTTCCCGCTCTACCTGTACCAGGACCGGCACCCCGAGAACATGATCTTCCTGGGCCTCTGGACCGCAATGATGTCCGTGACCGTGGGCATGGCCTGCTCGCTCTACGCGCCGCTGATCGTGCTCGAGGCCGTCGCGCTCACCGCCGGCGTCGTCTTCTTCCTCGTGCTCTACGCCCACTACGCCACGCGCAAGGGACTCGACTTTTCGCCCTACCTCCCGCTCCTCGGCGGACTCCTCTGGACCTTTGTCATCTGGGGATTCGTCCAGCTCTTCTTCTCCCCGGGACCCGTCGGAAGAACCGTTTACGCGCTCCTCGGCGCCCTGCTCTTCTCCGCCTACCTCGTCGTCGACGCACAGATGGTCGCCACGCGCTTCGAACTCGACAACTACATCTGGGCAAGCGTCACCATCTACCTCGACATCATCAACCTCTTCCTCAGAATCCTCCAGCTCCTCGGAGACAGACAAAACTAAACACAAAAACAGGGAAGAAGAAACGCGCAGACGGTGACGCCCGGAGACGCAAACAGGGCGCGCCCGGACTCGAAACCCGACCGCCGCCGCCCGGCCCTCTTCACCTCTTCGTGAGAAGCGTCTCTCGGCGAGAAACGTCCCGGTCTCTGGCCAAAAGTCGACCCCCCTCGCGCTCCTCTTCTCTGCTCCAGACCAGCGGCCGATCCCTCTCGCGCTCCCCTTCCCCACCCGGCGTCTCGTGCCGCCTCCCGTGCGAGTCTCCTTCCTCACCTCCCCTTCCCGTGCGAGTCTCCCTCCTCACCTCCCCCTCCCTCCCACCGCACCCTTTTTCTTTCCCACCCCACCCGACCCGACTCGCTCCCGTCGCCTCCAACCGCCCGATGCCTGTGCACTCCCGCCGCTGCCGCCGTCTCTGCAGTGCCCCCGTCGTCCTATCGCCCCCGCGCGCCCCCGGCATTCCCCCGGGAGCCACGGCACGCTGACCCCGCGCCGTTCCCTCTGTTTTCCCATTTGCTTGTGCCGCGCCGAGGTTGGGCTGCGCCACGCGCGCCGCGACCTCGCCGATCGCTGCGGCGCGTTTCGCCCGCCTCTCGCCCCTGCGGCACCTTTTGTCCGGTGTAATCCCGCCGATCGATCGGCCTACTGACGAACGGAGCGGGTGCGGCTGGCGCCTCAGAGCCGGCTTGCTTCCGCCCCTGCCCCATGTCGGGTTTCAGTCGCTCCCTCTCCCCCCCCCACCCCTGCACTCCCTCCTCGCCTTCTTCCGCGTTCGCGCCCGTCCTCTGCGCCACGGTCGGCGTCCCTCTTCCTGGTCGCCCCCTTTCCCCTTCCTTCCCTTCGCTTTCTGGTCGGGTTTGGTTTTGCGAAGGTCACACGGGTGCAGGCGGCGATCCGGCGAGGCTGCCCCGGGAGAACAAAAGGAAAAAGCTGTCAGCGGAAAAAGAGCAAAGGGTGCGGTGGGGGATCTTGGTGCGTCGTTTCTGCGCTCGGCGCCGCGCGCGCCCCGGTTCCCGCCGGGGGCCGGCGTGCGGGCGGCGCGCGGCGCTCGTGTGCGTCCTCCGCTCTACTTCTTCTTCTGGACGCGATAGAGGCCGACGACGACGGCGTGGTCGCGCTCGTAGGGCTCGAGGGTGACCTGCTCCTTGGGGCGGAGCTGGAGCTCCTGGAGCTTCTTGACCTCGCGGGCGAAGACGGCCTCCGGGGGCGCGGTCGAGTCGATGCACGAGGCCTTGACGGAGATGACAAAGGCGCCTCCGTTCTTGAGGAAGTACGAGGCGTTGAGGCCGACGATGCGGGCCTGGTCGGGCTGGGCGACGTCGGCAAAGATCACGTCGACCATGGGCACGAGCATGCGGTACTTTTGCGGGTGGCGCGCGTCCTCGATGATGGGGATGATGTTGGGGCGCTTCTTGGCCATGTTGACCAGGTCGCGGCCGGAGCGGTGCGAAAACTCGACCGCGTAGACGGCGCCCTCGGGGCCGACAATGTCGGAGACGTGCGAGACCGACGTGCCAGAGGCGGCACCGAGGTAGAGCACCTTCTTGCCGGGCGCGATGTGGATGTTGTCCACGCCGGCCAGAACCGCGGCCGCCAGCTTGGAGCGGAAGGGGTTCCACACGCGGTACTCAATCTTGTCGCCGGGCGTGCCGTCGGCCTTGACGGGACCCTCGACCGAGATGCGCTTCTCGCCGTACACAGACTCGCCGGGGACCATGTTGCGCGTCACCAGGGCGTCCTCCTTGCCGTGCGCCACAAACACGCCCGCGTGGCGGTGGGGCTCGATCACCACCTTCGCACCGCCCTTCATGCCGCCGCGGCCGCCGCCGCGACCGCCGCGCTTGGCAACGCCGCCGCGGCCGCCAAAGCCGCCGCGACCGCCGGGGCCGCCGCGCCCACCGCGGCCGCCGGGACCGCCACGTCCGCGGCCACCGGGACCTGGACGGAGCAAGAGGAAGGAGGGGTGAGGGGAAAGCGCGGGAAGCGGGGTGAGACGCGGACGGGAGCGGGCGCGCAAAAGGGGCGCGGAGACAGACGCCGACGCGGCAGAGACGGGCGTCGGAAGGGGCAGCAGGCGCGAGAAGCGAAGCGTCGAGGAACGCGCGCGCGGAGCCCGAGGAAAGGGCAAAGTGGCGTCGAGGGGTCGCGAAACCGAACGCGTGCGGCGCCGAGCGCCTCCCCGGGAAGGCGCGCCAGGGCCGAGCCGAGCCGTCCGCCCCCCGGCCGGCCCCCTCCCCCTTCCGGCGGCCCGGGCGGTCTCGGACGCTCGCCCCCTCGAGCCGAGCAAACCGGCGCGGCGCGCGTCGAACGTCGACAGCGTCGCGCGGAGACGCGCAGCTCGCGCCTCTCGCGCCGCGTCGGGTTGCCCCCGGCGGACGCGAGGCCGCCGCCGCCCTGCGCCCCCCAGACCCCGCATGCACGCCGCGCGCGCCGCTGCGCCCAGGCGCGCGGCACCGCGGCCGCGCGGCGGCACGGCATGCATCGCTCCCAGACGCGCGGGGACCGAGGGGGGCGCGATGCGCCGCGGCACGCCCATCGCGCGGCCTCCGATGCCATCGCGAGAAGCCTCTCGGGGAGCTGCGCCGGTCGGCTTGCGAGACAGAAACGCCGCTGGAGATCCGCGGCGTCGAGTCCTTGCAACGAGCCGGAAAACGGTGCTCGCGCCGGCGCCTACAGGGGCCAAGGCGCCCTGGCCGCCCTTGTGGCGGGACTGCTCCCGCCACCGCGGAGGGGGGGGGGGAGCGAGGGGGGCGGCGGAGCGCGCGCCGGGTGCGCGGGGGAGGGAGTGCTGGAGGGGAAGTGCCGGGCAGGGAGCACCGGGGAGAGGGTGCCGGGGGCGAGCAAGCGGACGGAAACGGGGGGAGGGAGCGCGGGGCGAGCAAGCAAACGGGGGGCGGTCTGGGGGAGGCGGGAGCAGAGGGGCGGAGCCGGCGCGGGCGCGGCCGCTCGCCGCGGTTGGGAGGTCGCGTCGAGGTCTTTTCTTTCGCGCCACCTCTCGGAGGTTGTTCCATTCGCCCGCCGAAAGGGTCACCGGCAACGCGCCCGTCTGCGGCGGGAGCTTGACGGCACCACTTTTCCACCCGCCCTGGCGATCCTCGCGGCGGTGCTTTGGGCGGGACGAAGCAACACGGACAGAACAAAAGCAAGCGATGAAGGAAACGCGACGATGCGCAGAAAGGAGAAGAGGAAACGGAGAGGAAAGGGTAGAGACGGGAGGTGGGTGGAAGCAAAGTGGGAGAATGGGAAGACACAGGAAAGGGAGGGGGGGGGGGAGTTGACAAGATCTGCGGAACGCTGGGAAAGGGTGCGAGCGCGGCGGCGGAAAGGGGCGGAGGCGCAACGAGGGGCGCGGGAACAAAGTGGAGAAAGACGGGCGGGCAAGGCAGCAGGCGTGAGAAGAGGTTGGTGAAAGGAAAATGAGGAGGAGGAGGAAGAGGAGGAGAGGAGGGAAACGCGAGCGAGGCGAGGGCGTGCGAGGAGGGAGTTCCCGGCGCCGCGAAGCGAACGTGGCACAAAAAAAGGTGCGGAGTTCGGTGAGGCGTGCGAGCCTGGCAGAAAAAAAACGCAGAGCGAAAACAGCCAAATGCGATACCCAGGCATGCGGATCGGTAGCGGTCTTGGCTGGGTCCTTTCTTTTTTTTTTTTTTTGCAGTCGTTTTTTTCGCTTGATGCCAGCCGTGGCGACTATTTTACCGGGCAGACGCTCCCGCCGAGCGGGCGACCTCTCCATTTCCGGCGACGTTCCCCATTGCACTGTCGCTTTGAGAATTGTCTGCCGTTCACCGAGCGGAGCGGCGCGACGCCTCGCCCGGTCCCGCGGCTGTCAGCCCTGCAGAGGGGGGACGAGCATGGTGTTTTCCCCCCGGTGCCTCGCTGGGCGTCCGATCCAACTTGCCTCGGGCGCCTCGTTGGGCGTCCAATTCGATTTCTTCGGGAGCCTCGCTCGACTGTGCCCTCAGCCTCTCCCTCGCGCCTCGCTTGGCTCTGCGCTCGGCTCCGCGCTCGGCCTCTCCTTGGGCGCCTATCTCGGCTCCGCGTGCGGCCTCTCCTTGGGCGCCTATCTCGGCTCCGCGCTCGGCCTCTCCTTGGGCGCCTCACTCGGCGGCTCCCTCGCCGCTCTCCTCGAGCTCTTCCTGCCCGCCGTCGCGGTCCTTGGCCTCTCCCGCCCCCCCCGTCGCGGCGTCGTCCTTGCCCTCTCCCGCAGCCTTTTGGCTCCTGATCTTCTCTCCAGCGTCTCCTCCTCCGATGACTCTGTCGATGAGTCCGTAGACGACGGCTTCGCGCGGGGACATGTAAAAGTCGCGCTCGGTGTCCTTTTCGATACGCTCGATGGGCTGCCCCGTGTAGGCGGCCATGATGCGGTTGAGGTTTGCCTTGTGGAACATGATCTCGTTGGTCTGCACCTCGACCTCGGCCGCACGGCCGCCAAAGCCGCCCAGCGGCTGGTGGATCATGATCCGCGCGTTCGGCAGCGCGTACCGCCGCCCCTTGGTGCCCGCGCCCAGCAGGAAGGCGCCCATCGACGCGGCCAGGCCGATGCAGTACGTCTCCACGGGAGCCTGGCACAGCGTCATGGTGTCGTAGATGCCCATCCCGGCCGTCACCGACCCGCCAGGCGAGTTGATGAACAGCTTGATCGGCTGCAACGCAGACGGAGAGGGAGAGAAAGAGAAGGGGGGAGGGGGTCAGCGGGGGGACGGAGGAGAGAAGGAGAGAGGGTGCGCAGGAAAAAAAAGAGATCAAGCTCGAGACCAGGCGCATCGCATCACATCGCATCGCATCAGCAGCTCAGAAGGGCGCGCATCCGAACGTCGAGAACCGCGATCGGATCGGCGTCCGAGACGAGAACGGCCAAGCGCACGGACGAATGCTCACTTCCTTGTCCCTTTCCCCCGCTCCTCCTTTTTCCCCTTCTCTTTCCTCCCCTTTTCGCTCTCCTCCTTTTCTCCCCCCCCCCCCTCCCCTCCGCCGGTCGCACCCGGAGCGAATCCTCCGAGTCGAGCAGCATGAGCTGGTTGATTACGGCGTCCGCCGAGACGTCGTTAACCTCGCCCGCCAGGAAGACGATGCGCTGGCTCTGCAGCAGGCTGAACGGATCGCTCGGGTTGAGCTGAGACCTGCGCAAGGCGAGTGGGTGGGCGAGGCGGGGGAAGAGGTCAGAGAGCCCTGGGAAGAGAGGTCGGCGCGCCCCGGGTCGGCGCCGGGCCGCCGTCCATAGTCCGCACAAAGCGAACCACCGACGTGCACGCGCCGCCGTCGTCGAGCCGCGGCCTCGCCCCCTCGCTCGCCGGTGCAATCCGCCCCCCCGCTCCGCCGGCCGACCGCCTTCCCTCCGCGCCTCGCTCGCGCCGATCCGTCCCTTCGCCCCGCGCGCCCTTTCCCGTGGACCCACGCACCGCTGGCCGTAGGCGCGCGCGGTCGGGGCGACCGACCGGCCTCGAGAGTCCCCGGAGCACCAGATCGACGGCGATCTCTCGCGGATCGCGCGGCGCGAGGTCGAGAGCGCCGCGGATCCCGCCGATCGCGCGGCGCAGGCGACGCGCGCGCCTGCCGCGCTCGGGCGCTGCGCCCCGGGCGCCCCGACGGAGAGGGCTTGCGGCTGCATCGTCGCGACGCGGCCCGCGAAGGCCATCGGCGCGCGGGGTCGATGCGCAACGGGTGATGGGGCGTCGACGCGCGCGGCGTCGGCGGAGGTGCCCCCCCCGACCCGCGCGCGGCGGCCTTCGAAGGCAGCGCTCGGCCACGCCCCGAGCCGCGAGGGCGCGCCGCGGGCGCGGGTGGGGGGAGCGCGGAGGGGTGACGGGGCGGGTGGACGGGGATTTTTGGCGCGCGGCCCTCTCTCCGAACCGCTTGAAACAGCTGCGGAACGGGACGCGCGCGCGTCGCAGCCCTTCGGACGGAACGTCGCTCCGCTTCGCGCATCGCTCGCTCGCTCTCCTCGTCTCGCAGCTCGCTGCGCGCGAATCGCCGGGCGGCAAGCGCTGCTCGTCGGCCCTCCGCTGTCCCTCCCAGCGGCGCGCAGGGACGCGCCCGCCTGCGACCATGTCCATCCCCGCGAGCACCCTGACGCGCGTCGTTCGAGAGCTGAAGGACCTCCAGAAAAATCCCATCGACGGCGTCCGCGTGCGTGACTCCCACGACCCGCGCGACCGCCCGGGGAATGGGCCGGGCGGTCGCGGGGCTGTCGCGAGGAGGCGGACGGGAGAGGGCGCGGGACGGCGGCAAGGCGGAGCGGAAGGGCGGAGGGGGCGTACAGTGGGGGCGGCGAGGTGAGCGGGCGGACAGTGGGGATGGGGGG
>PGFX01000911.1:0-16626 GCA_003612995.1 Prototheca bovis | reverse complement strand
CAGCGGGGGCGGGCCTGGGCGGCAGCGGATCGGGGCGTCGCCCCGCCGGACCCCCTCAGCCCCTCTCCTGCGCCCCGGCGGCGCCTCTCCGAGGCCCCCCCTTGCTTTCGCCCTCGCCTCCCGTGCCCGGGCGGCGCCTCTCCGAGGCCCCCCCTTGCTTTCGCCCTCGCCTCCCGTGCCCGGGCGGCGCCTCTCCGAGGCCCCCCCTTGCTTTCGCCCTCGCCTCCCGTGCCCGGGCGGCGCCTCTCCCAGCCCCACCTCTTCCAGCCCACCTTCTTCTCCGTCGCAGCGTCGCCTCGACCCGACGCGTGCTCCGCGCGCCGCGCGGCCGTCGCCCGTCGTCGACGCGGCGCCATTCGTCTCCCGCTCCCCGCTCGCGCGCTCGCAAACCCCGTGAGGCTCCCGCCGCGAAAAAAAGCAGAAGAGGGGAGGGAGGAAAGGACCCACTGAAGACAGGGGGGAGGCAGACTTCGTCAGGCTGGGCGCGTGCGTGCCCTTTCGCCGGCGCGGCCGTTTTCGCAACGCCCGTGCTTTGGCCATCTCCGCGGGTCCATCCCCGGAGGCGCGGCGAGCCGTGGGCGGCCCGCCTTTCCAAAGCCTCGGCTCGTTCCCCACCGCGAGCGGTCGTGGACGCGTTGCGACTCGATCTTCGCGCCTTCTCAAATCCCGTTGGCTGGGAGCGAGGCACCGCTCGGGGCTTTTCCAACCGCGACGCGCGGGCCCGCGTGCGTCGGCGGGTTTCTGCAACGCGCTCGTCGAAACGACGGGTCCACCGCGCACCTTTCCATTTCGCCGATCCGTGCGCGCTGCATGATCGCACCGGCAAGTAGAGCGTCCGGCGATTCCGTTCGGAGCGATCGCGTGCCCGAAGCGCCGCCTCGCGACCGCCGACCGCCGGCCGCCAGGCGGTGGCCGTCGGTCGTCGGCTGCGGCTCGCCCTCTGCCCCAGCGACGGAGGTGAGCCGCGCGCATCTCCGCGCGAGCGCCTCGAGCGTTAGGAGCGTCGCGGCTCGATCGACCCGATCTCCGCGAGGGCCACCTCGCGCCCTTTGCGCGCACTTGCGGCCGATTCCGGAACGCTTCTTGCCGCGTCCCGCGCCGGCTTCCCTCTCCGGCCGCTCTCCCGCGTCCCGGCGCGAACGGACCACTTGGCCGCCCGCGCCAAGCGGGACGCCGCCTAGATTGATCGCGCGCCTCTGCGACGGCCATGGACTCCTCGGGACGACGCCAAGCGGCGCCGCCGCTCGATCGCGTCTCTCCCCCACGCGGCCCACCACCGCCGCCCTCGCAGCCCCGCGGCCCCGCGGCCCGAGACGACCGGCGGCGAACGCGCCCGCCTCTGGCGGAAAAGCCCCAGGGAAGCCGCGCCGAAGCGGCCTCGCCACGCCTGCGCAGCGGGGCGAGGCCGGGGGTACCTTTCACCCTCCAAGGCGCCGTCGAGGGTCGCTCGTCCGGGCGCGCGCGCGTTGTTCGCGGGCCGCGGAGCGGGACGGCTAGCGACGCGCAAAGGGCCACCACGCGTCCACGCGCGCGACAAATGTTTCGCGGGCCGTTTCGACGCGCGGCAAATCGAGCCCCGCCACCCTGCACCCCGCGGCACTTCCGCTCGAGTGCGCAGCCGGCCGAGCAGCCGACGTACCTCTGGCCCTGGCGGTCCCGGTAGCGCAGCCCGCAGGGACCATGCCGACGTTCGACCCCGCGCTGTATCCGGGTGGCATCGCTAATGCGAAGACGGGTGCGATGGCCCGAACGCGCCGGGCGCGAGCGAACGTCGAAGGGCGAAGCCAAGGGCCGCCGTCGGGGGCGCGCCGAGCCGACGGGCCGTGTCGGACGACCGGGACTTGGCGTCCCGTCGGGCGCCTCTCGCCCCCGCGTCCCCGATCCCCGCTCCGTCCGCTCCCCCAACGTCTCTCCCGCGCCGCCCCCGTCCCCCCTCCCTCTCGCTCGCGCCACCCCTCCCCCCCTCCCCCCCGGCCCGCCGACGACCCTCCTTCTGCCCCCTCCGCCTCCCCGCCTCCCTCCGCCTCCCCGCCTCCCTCCGCAGGAAATGCCTGGACGGCGTCCATGCACATCTTCTGCGCCATCGTCGGCGCCGGCGTGCTGTCGCTGCCCAGCACGTTCGTCAGCCTTGGGTGGGTCGCCGGGCCCATCCTGATCGTCGCGTTCTACGCCATCTCCATGCTCACGTCCTTTCTGCTGACCGACATCTACCAGATCGACGGCATCGAGTTTTCGCGCTACCACCACGCCGTCAAGTACATCCTCTCGCGATCGGAGGCATACGCGCTCGCCGTCTGCCAGATCATCAACATGGTGCTGGTGACCATCGCCTACACGGTGGCCCCGGCCACGGCCATGAAGCGCATCGCGATCCTCGCGTGTGAGTACCAGGGCAAGGCCGAGGACGACTGCTGGGACAAGACGTGGAAGCTGACGCTCATCTTCGGCGCCGTGCAGGTTCCGCTCTCGCTCGTGCCCAACCTCGAGGCGCTGTGGTTTGTGTCCGCGATCGGCGCCGTCATGTCGGTCGTCTACGCCACCATCGCGCTCGCGTTGGGGCTCAAGTACGGGTCTGCGCACCAGGGATCGCTCGGCGGCAACACGACCACCACTCCCAACAAGGCCTTTGGCATCATGAACGCCCTCGGCACCATCGCATTCGCCTACGCCTTCCACGTCATCCTGCTCGAGATCCAGGACACGCTGCACCAGCCGCCGCGGGCGTCCAGGACGATGAAGAAGGCCACCTTTTGCTCCATCAACCTGGTGTTCTTCTACTATCTCATCATCGCCGTCGGCGGCTACTCTGCGCTCGGCAACGACGCCCCCTCGTACATCTTCGCCGGCTACCCCGAGGCGCCGCGTTGGGTGCTCGTCTTCGGCAACGTCTGCATCCTCGTCCACATGCTCTCCGCCTTCCAGCTCTACGCCCAGCCCATCTTCGACACCATCGAGTCGAACGTCAAGTACTACGTGTTCAAAGGCAAGTACGCCAACCACGCCAGGACGGCCGGCATCGAGGCGGGCGAGCGCTCGTCCGAGCTCGGCAAGGCCGCGGACCTCGACGCGCTCGAGCGGCCGTCCGAGGCCGCCAAGGTTGCGGGGGGCGAGCCCGGGCGCGCGTCCGCGGCGCCCTCCCTGCGCGCGAGCCCGTCGGCGATGCCGCCCGCAGCTCGCCTCGGGCGGCGCTCGTCCATGTACCGCGCCTCGACCGGCCTCGCGAACGAGGGCGTCGAAGGCGGCGAGGAGCACCCGCTGCCCTTTGCGGTCAGGTTTGGGCTGCGCGCGCTCTACGTGATCGCGGTCACCGTCGTCGCCTGCTGCCTCCCGTTCTTCTCGGACATCAACGGCCTCATCGGCGCCGTCACCTTTTGGCCCCTCTCCGTCTACTTTCCCATCCAGATGTGGCGCAAGGTCTACCGGCCCGGGGGCTTGTTCAACGCCCTCCTCCTCACCATCGTCTCCGTCATGTTCTGCGTCGCCGTCGTCGCGACCGTCGGCTCCATCCGCGGAATAATCGAATCGTCCAAGGACTACAAGGTGTTCGGCGACTAGCGCGCGACGCGGACGAGAGGCGCGGGACGAGGGCCCCGCCGAACGCTCCGCCCCCTTGCGCGGCGACCCGCGCCCGTGCGTTCCGCCGACGCGAGCTTTTTTTTTCTCTCCCCCCCCTCTTGTGTAGTCCGCCCGATCTTTGCTCGCGCGGCCCTCCGAGCCCGTCGCCGCTGCGGCCGCGACGGCCGCCGCCATCCGAGCTTTGCCCGCGCCGCCGCCTGGCCGACCGCAGCGCGGGGAGCTTTGCTTTTGCGCCGTTGTCTTTTCGGCATCGTAGGCGCAACGAGTTGGGGCGCAGTTGATCTTGCCGTAAGAAACGAGCCGCCCCCCGGAGGTGCCGCCCGTTCTTTCCAGGCCGCTCCGCCGATTCCCGCGCCTCGTGCCCTCCTAGGCCAGACCACGGTCCTCCCACGGGCCTGGACCCGACCCGCGGGCAGAAAGCTCTCCTTTCCACCAGGCTCGGCTGGCGGCCTGCCCGTAGGCGTACAGCAGGGCGCACGTGTAACAACTCCAGTTTCCTAGACTCTGAGAGGTTTGCCTCCTCGCGGCCTGCGCCGGAAGTTTCCCCCCACGCCTGCCTCCTGGCGAGGCGACCGCGCGACGCCTTTTCTCCCTCGCGTCGTTTTGGCAGCGCGGCGGCTTGTCGCAGGAAAAAAACAGAAACCGCGGGATGGAACGAGCGCGAGTGTGGAACGGTTACAAAAACGGGATGAGTACGGAGATTGCTCGAGGGTCGGGGAGAGCAAGGGGCCCGCGGCTGTTGGACGGTAGGCGAGAGAATCGTGCGGGACGAGCGGACTACGCGGGAAACAAAGTAGGGGAGGGCGGATAGCGGGTCGAAGAAGAAGGTGCAGAGGAACGGCAAGGGGGGGCGGGGGACGGGGCTGGGTGCCGCGTCGCCAACCGGGCGATCGGTTTCGAGCCGAAAAGCCGACCCACGCGCGTCGGCTCGGCGTAAAAGTGTGTTCAAATGCGCGGTCATAGCGTTGCTGGAGCATCGTTGATCTGGGAAGAAAGGGGTGTGGGACGAAGCAAAGGCGACGAGGGCAGCGGCCATGGGAAATGCAGCAAAACGACGGGAATAAAGTGGAGGGAATGGAAGGGCGGGACGACGACGAATGACGACACAGGAATCGGGGTCCGAACGAAGCGGGCAGGAGGGGGGGGTGCGTTGCAATCCGACGCGTGGTCGTCATCACGGGAGCCACGCGCCGACGTCGAGCGCGCACGGGGGCAAAGGCGCAAAGACGTGCGGGAAAGGTGTGCGCGGCCGGCGAAGCGGCCCGAGACGGGGGTTCGGGCGGCGGGCGGCGAGCCTCTTCAGCCATATCACGGTGCAGGGCGGCGGCCGAGGTCGCGCGACGCGGAGCTGCAGGGCCGGTTGTCGCGGCCAGAGCGCTGGAGACAGCTCCGCGTCGCGCGTCCGAGTCTCCAAACGACCGCTCGTCTAGTCGCCGAAGACGGTGTAGTTCTTCGACGACTCGACGATGGAGCGGATGGAGCCGATGGTGGCGCCGACGGCGACGAGGAACATGACGATCATGATGACGACGAGCAACGCGTTGAACCAGCCGGTGGGCTTGTAGATCTTGCGCCACATGGCGATGGGAAAGTAGACAGAGAGCGGCCAAAAGGTGACGGCGCCGACGAGGCCGGCGATGTCCGAGAAAAAGGGCAGGCAGCAGGCGACGACGGTGATGGCGACGACATAGGCGGTGCGCAGCACGAAGCGGAGGATGAGCGGGAGCGGGTGTTCGTCCTCGTCCTCGACGTCCTCGCGCGCGAGTCCAGTCGAGGCGCGGTACATGGCCGAGGCACGCGAGAGGCGGCCCAGCTCGCGCGCCACGGCCGATTTGCGTGCGAGGCCGTCGAGGTGCGCGAGGCGCGCGGAGAGCGACTGGCGCTGCTCGAGGGGCTCGGTCGGGATCGCCTTGTGCAGGTCCTTCTCGGTCGCGTTGGCATCGCTGCCAGGCGCGTCGAGGGACGACTTGGCGACGTCGGGGTGGCCGGCGTCGTCGTCGTCGTAGGTCGGGTTGGCGTGGAGCGGGGCCTCGCTCGGGCTGGCCTTTTCGACGCCGCCCTCGATGCCAGCGGTGCGGGCGTGCTTGGCGTACCGCCCGCGCAGGATGTAGTACTTGAAGTTGGTCTCGATCGTGTTGTATACGGGCTGCGAGAAGAGCTGGAAGGCGGAAACCATGTGGACGATGATGGCCGCGTTTCCGAAGATCATCACCCAGTCCGGCGCCTGCGTGTATCCCGCGAAGATGTACGAGGGTGCGTCGTTGCCAAGCGAGGCGTAGCCGCCGATGGCGATCAACAAGTAGTAGAAAAAGACGAGGTTGACGGACAGGAATGTCGCCTTTTTCATCGTCTTGGAGGCCTTGGGCGGCTGGCGGATCGTGTCTTGGATCTCGACTAGGATGACGTGGAAGGCGTAGGCGAACGCGATGGCGCCGAGCGAGGAGAGGATGTTGAAGGCCTTGTTGGCCGGCGTGGTCGAGTTTCCACCCACGGTTCCGAGGCGGTTCGAGGCGTAGTGCAGACCTAGACCCAACGCGATGGTCGAGTAGATGACCGACATGACCGCGCCGATCGCGGACACAAACCACAACTGCTCGATGTTGGGCACCATCGCGAGCGGGACCTGCACGGCGCCGAAGATGAGCGTCAGCTTCCACGTCTTGTCCCAGCAGTCGCCCTCGGCCTTGTCCTGGAGCTGGCACGACAGCTGCGCGATGCGCTTCATGGCGGTCGCGGGCGAGACGGTGTAGGCCACGGCGCCCAGCACCATCGTCATCAGCTGGCTTAGCGAGAGGCCGTACGACTCCCATCGCGTCAAGATGTAGCGCACCGCCAGGTGGTAGCGGGGAAACTCGATGCCGTCGACCTGGTAGACGTCGATCAGCAGGAACGAAGTGAGCATAGAGATCGCGAAGAAGACGACGATCAGGATGGGCCCGGCGACCCACCCGAGGTTGACGAACGTGCTGGGCAGCGCGAGCACTCCCGCGCCAACGATGGCGCAGAAGATGTGCATGGACGCCGTCCATACGTTGCCTGCGTGGCGAGAAGGGTGGAGAAATGGAGTAGGGAGAGGGTGATGAGAAGACATAGGCGGGTCGAAGCGAGGGGGGCGAGGGGGAGCGAGGAGAACAGGAGCGGGGAGAGAAGGGAGAGGAGGAGAGGAAATGGGGGGGGGAGGAGAGAAGGTTGGAGAGGGCAGAGGGAAAGGGGAGAAGAGGGGTCGGGTCGGAGAGGGAGGGGAGGGGAGAGGAATGGAGAGGAGGGGAGGGGGGGGAGGGGAAGAGCGCGGGAGCACGCGGGAGTACGCGGCGGTGGAACGACGGGGTGCCAGGGGAGCATATGCAGGGGACAGAGAGAAAACATGCGTGCGGCAGCGCACGAGCCAGGTTCCCTCCGCACGATGCTCGCTCCGCGCAGTCAGACCCCGTCGCCTTCCCGCCAAAACCGCAGACCACGCCGCACCCCCGTTCCGGAGAGCGGGGAAAGCGCGCGCAGCAAAAGGGCTTTCGGCCCGGCGGCCTCGCGTCATTTGCATGCGCGAGGGGTCGGAGACGGACCCGGAGTCGCAAACCACCCGTCTCGTGCGCGACGGAGCGCGGCGTTGCGCCCGCGCAGGCCGCGTCAGGCCCACCAACGGGGAATGCGGCGACCGCCCCCCGTGCGACCACCCCCCGACTCACCCTGCTTGGAATTGGCGATTCCATCCGGAAAGAGGTTCGGGTCGAGAGGCGGCATGGTGGACCTGTCGATAGCCTCGACTCAACTGGTCTGATCGGTGTGCACCGCGCGCGCGGCTCGCCAGTTTATCTTGCGGAATTGCTGGTTTTCCCCGTTTGCTCGACCCGTCCGCCTACGCGGTTCGGGCCGCGGGGCGGCGCGCGGGGACGCGGGGACGCGGGGACGCGGGGGCGTGGCCTCCGAAAATGCCCACGCATGCCGTCATGCAACAAAATTGGCACAAACTCGTTCTTCGCACGTGTGGGTGGCGCACATGGCGCCACCCGACCGGCGCCGCGGCCCCTCCGAAATTGACCGAACCGCCTCCTCCGCCCCCGCCTGGACCTCTGCCCCGTCTCCGCCTGGACCTCGCGCTCTCGTCCGCTTGCCGCGTCCGCGCCGCACCTCTATCGCACGCTGCTGCAATGGCGTGAGAGAACGCCCTGCGCCGCCGCGGCCCTGCGAACGTACCCCGCCCGCCGCCGGCTGCCGCCGCCACTTCGCCGGGCCGCCAAGGCGTCGCGAGAGCGCCTGCCCTGCGCTACCCCCGCTGCGGACGCAGCGCGCACCGCATCGGCTCTCCGCGAGGGGCGGCAGAGGGGTCGTGACAACGGTCGCCGACGATGGGGCGGAGAGCGGTGAGGAGAGCGGGAAGGAGAGACGGAAACAGGAGCGACGAAAGGTCGGGAAGACGGCGGGAAAGCACGAGGCCCGTGGCGGTCTGGTGGCGCGACCTCACGCGGTCGCGGGCCTCTGCCGTCCAACGGAGGGGCGGCGGTGGCTTGCGGTTCGAGCGGAGCGCCTGGCCAAGGATCGCCCGCGGGAGCCGAGCGCGACATCATACCGCCTCTCTCACGATCGAGGCCCGGCGTCAACGATGCCCCAGTGCGGGTGGGCGGCGCTCGGCAGCGGAGCCCCCCCGTGGGCGAGGCTTGGCCACAAACGGGCGCGGACACAAAGGCGACGGACGCAGAGGCTGGCTTCGTCCCGCAATCTTCGGGGGTGAAGAAATAAAACGACGCGCGCGGACGCATCGCAAGGTATTCGTTCAAGAGTCGTGGGAAAGCTGTGAGCAGCGACGAGCGGGCCAGGAGAGTGCAATCGGTCGCTGGGGAAGAGGTTACCAAGCCTCTCTAGCGCGCAGGTCGCGGAGCCGTCGCAGGATGGCTGCGACGAAACCGACCGGGAGTCGATGCGAATCGGACAACGCTGCTTCGGGCGAGAGGGCAAGGGCGGCGCGCGCTCGCCTGGGGGAGCCAGCGGGGCACGCGGGTGCCGCGTGGGGCGCCGGGCGAGGACGCGAGCGGGAGAAGGGAGGACGGGAGGTGTCGGTGCGGAGGTAGGGAGACGGTCGGCAGAGGGGACTGTGATGTAGGGGTAGAAGGGCAGTCGGTGGTGGGAGCTGTGACGCAGGGGTAGAAAGGCAGTCGGCAGAGGGAATCGTGACGCAGGGGTAACGGGGCAGCCAACAGGGAAGGCAATGACGCAGATGTAGGACCGCAGCCGGCGCGGGACAGTGGCCGTCAGAAAAGCCGGAGAAGAGGCACGAAAACGGCCGGCGGCGCCGCCAAATCCTGAGCCCCCGCTGCATCGAGCTGTCGCGGAGAGGCGCGCGTCCAGACGACGGCAGAGGTCCACGTTTGTGCACGCGGGCCCGGCGTCAGTGGCGAGCTTGCGGCGCTGGTACGGCCGCGGCCGACAGTGGCCCGGGGCGGAGCGCGCGTCGCAACCCTCCTCTGCTCACTCCAAAAGGTCGCCGAGAGCGACCCCCGCGGACGCGACCGACTTTGATCCGATCGCGCGGGGTGGTGCGGCTTCGCTAGCTCCTCAATCCCCGAAAACGGTGTAGTTTTTCGACGACTCGACGATGGAGCGAATGGACCCCACGGTGGCCACCACGGCGACGAGGAACATGATGAGACTGATGGAGACGAGGAGAACGTTGAACAGCCCCTTGGGTCTGTACACCTTGCGCCACATGGCGATAGGAAAGTAGACAGAGAGGGGCCAAAAGGTGACGGCGCCGATGAGGCCGGCGATGTCGGAGAAAAAGGGCAGGCAGCAGGCGATGACGGTGACGGCGATCACGTAGAGCGTGCGCATGCCGAAGCGGAGCAGAAAGGGCAGTCTGTGCTCCTCGTTGGTCTCAACGTCGTCGTTCGCGAGGCCCGTCGAGACGCGGTACATGGCCGAGGCGCGCGAGAGTCGCTCGAGCTGGCGCTTGGTGGACGACTTGCGTTTGAGGCCGGGCGAAGGCCGGGCGTGAAAGTCGATGGGGATGCCCGAGCGGGGGGCGCCAGGGACGGGGGTGTCGAGCGGCAGCGGGCCCGTAGCCGGGACGCGGATGATTACGGGATCAGTTGGTACCGGGGAGGTAGAGTCCACCTGGGACGCGAGCGCACCGCCTTCGTCGGCCTGGGTCAGCGAGTCCTTTGCGACGTCGGCCGGCTCGCGCGCCTGAGGCTCGCCGCCCTCCACACCGGCGGTGCGGGCGTGCTTGGCGTACTTGCCTCTGAACACGTAGGCCTTGACGTTCGACTCGATGGTCTCAAACACGGGCTGGGCATACAGCTGGAACGCGGAGACCATGTGGACGAGCAGGCAGATGTTGCCGAACATCATGACCCAGCGCGGCGCCTGGGGGTAGCCGGCGAAGATGTACGAGGGCGCGTCGTTGCCGAGCGAGGCGTAGCCGCCGACGGCGATGACGATGTAGTAGAAGAAGACCAGGTTGATCGACCAGAAGGTGGCCTTTTTCATGGTTCTGGAAGCCCGCGGCGGCTGGCGCAGCGTGTCTTGGATCTCGAGCAGGATGACGTGGAAGGCGTAGGCGAACGCGATGGCGCCCAGCGCGTTCATGATGCTGAACGTCTTGTCGGCCGGCGAGTCGGTCAGACCGCCTATGGTGCCCATGTGGTTGGAGGCGTACTTGAGGCCGAGCGCGAGCGCGATGGTGGCGTAGATGACCGACATGAGCGCGCCGATGCCGGAGATCCACCAGAGCGACTCGAGGTTGGGCATGAGCGAGAGCGGGACCTGCAGGGCGCCGAAGATGAGCGTCATCTTCCACGTCGAATCCCAGCAGTCGTCGAGGTCCCTGCCTTCGAACTCACACGCGAGCTGGGCGATGCGCTTCATGGCAGTCGCGGGCGAGACGGTGTAGGCGATCGTCACGAGCACCATGTTCCCCATCTGGCAGACGGCGAGCGCGTACGACTCCCAGCGCGACAGGATGTAGCGGACCGCGTGGTGGTAGCGGGCAAACTCGACGCCGTCGATCTGGTAGACGTCCGCCAGCAGAAAGGACGTGAGCATCGAGATGGCGTAGAACGCGACGATCAGGCACGGCCCGGCGATCCACCCCAGCGCCACGAACGTGTTGGGCAGCGCGAGCACTCCTGCGCCGACGATGGCGCAGAAGATGTGCATAGACGCCGTCCAGGCATTTCCTGCGGAGGGGAGGAAAAGGAGAGGAGGAGTGACGGTGAGAGAGGCGGGGGCGGAGAAGCGGAGGCGAGGGCGAAGGCGGTCAGGGACCCGGCGGCGGGTGGGAGGGGGAGGCCGGGACGGGGGAAGAGGCGGCCCCTGGCGGGACGGCCGGGAAGCGAAGAAGGGGCGGCGGGGAGCCGGAGGAGGGCGAGAGGGGAGGCGAGGGCACGCGGTCTGCGCGGCCCCGGGGGCGGAGGGTTTCTGCGGGCCGGACGTCTGCCGACGCGCAAGGGTCTGCGGCCAGCCCCGCCTTGTGAAGCAAGCGTCGGAGCGCGCATCGCAAGATTCCGTGCAAATGGCGGCGGCGGTCGACCCGGCCGCGCCAGCCGCGGGAAGCGGCTGCGGACACGCGCGGGAAGGGGACGGCGCGGGGCGCGGCCGAGCTGGCCCCGAAGGCGCCGAGCGCCCGGACCGCCGCCGTGACGGCCAAAGCCGCGCTTGCAAAGCCGAAACGCTATCTATCAGCGCACACGTTGATCAGGATTTCCTCGCGCAAAAGTTGGCGCGATAAAACGCGCGGTTCGCCGGCCGACCGCGCGCCGGCCGGCGGCAGCCACGGCAAGGATGACGCCCGCGCCGGAGGGTCGCGCTCGAAAGGCGCCCGCGCGGCGCCACGACGGCACGGGGCCCCAGAGACCCGTTTCGCAAACAATTTGACAATACAAACGCCGCAGAGAAATGGTGTGCGCACCAGTCTTGGCGTTGGCGATGCCATCAGGCAGCGAGCCCGGGTCGAGGAGCGGCATCGCGCGGTCGTCGCGAGGGTGAGTGTGTGGGGGGGGGGGGGGGGGGGGGGGGCGAAAACGCGAGAGAGCGACCGCGCGCGAGAGGGCGGGCGGGAAAAAAAGCCGCCTCGGGCGAGGTGCGGCCAAATTCGATCGAGAGGTCGAAATGACTTGGGAAGGCGGGAGGAGGGTGGCGCCTTGTCTGCGCCCGCTCGGGAGGGTTTCGTACGACGCCGTGCCCATCTCCTCTCCCGCGCTTTCCCGGGACGTGTTGACGCAGACGTCCGACGGCCGCCCGCGCTGCCGGCGCCGCGGCGCCTCCTGCCCGCACAGAAAAAAGAGTTCGTCGCGAAATCCATCGCGAAACGCGAGGGTCACATTTCCATCGGCTCTAGCGCGGCTGGTCGTCGGACGCCGGACGTGGGAGCCGATTTCGTCCCGACGGCGGACGCCAGCGAGACGGCTCTCGGCGACCGGGCGCGCCGGCGGCGCTCGGCCGGAGGCGGGGGGGAGGAGCTCGACGCGTCCCCGCGCGGCGACCGCCTCGCGGCCGAGCCCGACGCGGCCGCGGTTCCGGGCGGCACACGTGCGCCTCGCATCAGGGCACACGGAAATAATTTTGAGAGGCATGAGCAACGCGGCGTGGCGCGGCAAAGAGCTTGATGTCGCCGCGGCCGCTGGGCGACGGACTGCGTGCGGACCCGCCCGAAGGGTTCGGGCGAGGATGGGGGGAGGGGGGGGCCAGAAACTTAGCGCTGCCACGAACCGCGCGTAAACCGACGCCGGCGTTGGGTTTTGTTCGTTCAGTGCCGTTTCGCGCCACACAAAGGCGAGAACGATGCTCGTCCCCCCCAACCTCCCCCCCCGCCGACCTCGACGGAAGATCGCGGGGGCTGCGGCCGGGAGGCCTTTCGGTGTCCCGCCCTCCCGTGAAGAGCCGGGAGGCTTTCCGGTGCCCCGCCCCCCCCTCCCCGGAGGGCCGGGAAAGTTAATCGGCGCGCTGACCATGGCGTGGAAAGATGAAAGGGATTCCGAGTACTTTACCCACGGCGGGGAGGGCTGGACAAATACGTGGCGCCCGACCTGCCCAGAAGGAGGAATCCACGTCTAGGTGGTCAGAGCTCGAAGGGGTCCTCACCGCACCGATGGGGACGTCACGTTACAGGTGCAATCCGCCGCGGGTCAACGGACGGCGTCTCCGACCAGCGCAACTCGAACGTTGGCGATGGTGAGAAAAACCGACGCGTCAGGAGGCAGAGACGACCGCGCCCCAACTCGTTGCGCCTACGATGCCGAAAAGACAACGGCGCAAAAGCAAAGCTCCCCGCGCTGCGGTCGGCCAGGCGGCGGCGCGGGCAAAGCTCGGATGGCGGCGGCCGTCGCGGCCGCAGCGGCGACGGGCTCGGAGGGCCGCGCGAGCAAAGATCGGGCGGACTACACAAGAGGGGGGGGAGAGAAAAAAAAAGCTCGCGTCGGCGGAACGCACGGGCGCGGGTCGCCGCGCAAGGGGGCGGAGCGTTCGGCGGGGCCCTCGTCCCGCGCCTCTCGTCCGCGTCGCGCGCTAGTCGCCGAACACCTTGTAGTCCTTGGACGATTCGATTATTCCGCGGATGGAGCCGACGGTCGCGACGACGGCGACGCAGAACATGACGGAGACGATGGTGAGGAGGAGGGCGTTGAACAAGCCCCCGGGCCGGTAGACCTTGCGCCACATCTGGATGGGAAAGTAGACGGAGAGGGGCCAAAAGGTGACGGCGCCGATGAGGCCGTTGATGTCCGAGAAGAACGGGAGGCAGCAGGCGACGACGGTGACCGCGATCACGTAGAGCGCGCGCAGCCCAAACCTGACCGCAAAGGGCAGCGGGTGCTCCTCGCCGCCTTCGACGCCCTCGTTCGCGAGGCCGGTCGAGGCGCGGTACATGGACGAGCGCCGCCCGAGGCGAGCTGCGGGCGGCATCGCCGACGGGCTCGCGCGCAGGGAGGGCGCCGCGGACGCGCGCCCGGGCTCGCCCCCCGCAACCTTGGCGGCCTCGGACGGCCGCTCGAGCGCGTCGAGGTCCGCGGCCTTGCCGAGCTCGGACGAGCGCTCGCCCGCCTCGATGCCGGCCGTCCTGGCGTGGTTGGCGTACTTGCCTTTGAACACGTAGTACTTGACGTTCGACTCGATGGTGTCGAAGATGGGCTGGGCGTAGAGCTGGAAGGCGGAGAGCATGTGGACGAGGATGCAGACGTTGCCGAAGACGAGCACCCAACGCGGCGCCTCGGGGTAGCCGGCGAAGATGTACGAGGGGGCGTCGTTGCCGAGCGCAGAGTAGCCGCCGACGGCGATGATGAGATAGTAGAAGAACACCAGGTTGATGGAGCAAAAGGTGGCCTTCTTCATCGTCCTGGACGCCCGCGGCGGCTGGTGCAGCGTGTCCTGGATCTCGAGCAGGATGACGTGGAAGGCGTAGGCGAATGCGATGGTGCCGAGGGCGTTCATGATGCCAAAGGCCTTGTTGGGAGTGGTGGTCGTGTTGCCGCCGAGCGATCCCTGGTGCGCAGACCCGTACTTGAGCCCCAACGCGAGCGCGATGGTGGCGTAGACGACCGACATGACGGCGCCGATCGCGGACACAAACCACAGCGCCTCGAGGTTGGGCACGAGCGAGAGCGGAACCTGCACGGCGCCGAAGATGAGCGTCAGCTTCCACGTCTTGTCCCAGCAGTCGTCCTCGGCCTTGCCCTGGTACTCACACGCGAGGATCGCGATGCGCTTCATGGCCGTGGCCGGGGCCACCGTGTAGGCGATGGTCACCAGCACCATGTTGATGATCTGGCAGACGGCGAGCGCGTATGCCTCCGATCGCGAGAGGATGTACTTGACGGCGTGGTGGTAGCGCGAAAACTCGATGCCGTCGATCTGGTAGATGTCGGTCAGCAGAAAGGACGTGAGCATGGAGATGGCGTAGAACGCGACGATCAGGATGGGCCCGGCGACCCACCCAAGGCTGACGAACGTGCTGGGCAGCGACAGCACGCCGGCGCCGACGATGGCGCAGAAGATGTGCATGGACGCCGTCCAGGCATTTCCTGCGGAGGGAGGCGGGGAGGCGGAGGGAGGCGGGGAGGCGGAGGGGGCAGAAGGAGGGTCGTCGGCGGGCCGGGGGGGAGGGGGGGAGGGGTGGCGCGAGCGAGAGGGAGGGGGGACGGGGGCGGCGCGGGAGAGACGTTGGGGGAGCGGACGGAGCGGGGATCGGGGACGCGGGGGCGAGAGGCGCCCGACGGGACGCCAAGTCCCGGTCGTCCGACACGGCCCGTCGGCTCGGCGCGCCCCCGACGGCGGCCCTTGGCTTCGCCCTTCGACGTTCGCTCGCGCCCGGCGCGTTCGGGCCATCGCACCCGTCTTCGCATTAGCGATGCCACCCGGATACAGCGCGGGGTCGAACGTCGGCATGGTCCCTGCGGGCTGCGCTACCGGGACCGCCAGGGCCAGAGGTACGTCGGCTGCTCGGCCGGCTGCGCACTCGAGCGGAAGTGCCGCGGGGTGCAGGGTGGCGGGGCTCGATTTGCCGCGCGTCGAAACGGCCCGCGAAACATTTGTCGCGCGCGTGGACGCGTGGTGGCCCTTTGCGCGTCGCTAGCCGTCCCGCTCCGCGGCCCGCGAACAACGCGCGCGCGCCCGGACGAGCGACCCTCGACGGCGCCTTGGAGGGTGAAAGGTACCCCCGGCCTCGCCCCGCTGCGCAGGCGTGGCGAGGCCGCTTCGGCGCGGCTTCCCTGGGGCTTTTCCGCCAGAGGCGGGCGCGTTCGCCGCCGGTCGTCTCGGGCCGCGGGGCCGCGGGGCTGCGAGGGCGGCGGTGGTGGGCCGCGTGGGGGAGAGACGCGATCGAGCGGCGGCGCCGCTTGGCGTCGTCCCGAGGAGTCCATGGCCGTCGCAGAGGCGCGCGATCAATCTAGGCGGCGTCCCGCTTGGCGCGGGCGGCCAAGTGGTCCGTTCGCGCCGGGACGCGGGAGAGCGGCCGGAGAGGGAAGCCGGCGCGGGACGCGGCAAGAAGCGTTCCGGAATCGGCCGCAAGTGCGCGCAAAGGGCGCGAGGTGGCCCTCGCGGAGATCGGGTCGATCGAGCCGCGACGCTCCTAACGCTCGAGGCGCTCGCGCGGAGATGCGCGCGGCTCACCTCCGTCGCTGGGGCAGAGGGCGAGCCGCAGCCGACGACCGACGGCCACCGCCTGGCGGCCGGCGGTCGGCGGTCGCGAGGCGGCGCTTCGGGCACGCGATCGCTCCGAACGGAATCGCCGGACGCTCTACTTGCCGGTGCGATCATGCAGCGCGCACGGATCGGCGAAATGGAAAGGTGCGCGGTGGACCCGTCGTTTCGACGAGCGCGTTGCAGAAACCCGCCGACGCACGCGGGCCCGCGCGTCGCGGTTGGAAAAGCCCCGAGCGGTGCCTCGCTCCCAGCCAACGGGATTTGAGAAGGCGCGAAGATCGAGTCGCAACGCGTCCACGACCGCTCGCGGTGGGGAACGAGCCGAGGCTTTGGAAAGGCGGGCCGCCCACGGCTCGCCGCGCCTCCGGGGATGGACCCGCGGAGATGGCCAAAGCACGGGCGTTGCGAAAACGGCCGCGCCGGCGAAAGGGCACGCACGCGCCCAGCCTGACGAAGTCTGCCTCCCCCCTGTCTTCAGTGGGTCCTTTCCTCCCTCCCCTCTTCTGCTTTTTTTCGCGGCGGGAGCCTCACGGGGTTTGCGAGCGCGCGAGCGGGGAGCGGGAGACGAATGGCGCCGCGTCGACGACGGGCGACGGCCGCGCGGCGCGCGGAGCACGCGTCGGGTCGAGGCGACGCTGCGACGGAGAAGAAGGTGGGCTGGAAGAGGTGGGGCTGGGAGAGGCGCCGCCCGGGCACGGGAGGCGAGGGCGAAAGCAAGGGGGGGCCTCGGAGAGGCGCCGCCCGGGCACGGGAGGCGAGGGCGAAAGCAAGGGGGGGCCTCGGAGAGGCGCCGCCCGGGCACGGGAGGCGAGGGCGAAAGCAAGGGGGGGCCTCGGAGAGGCGCCGCCGGGGCGCAGGAGAGGGGCTGAGGGGGTCCGGCGGGGCGACGCCCCGATCCGCTGCCGCCCAGGCCCGCCCCCGCTG
>PGFX01000900.1:0-16628 GCA_003612995.1 Prototheca bovis | reverse complement strand
GGGGGGGGACGCTACAGCCACGAGTGGGGGGCGGAGGGGACGCCATGGCCACGAGTGGGGAGAAGCGGGGAGGAGAACGCCCGGATCGGGGGACGGGGCGAGGGAAGCTGGGGCGGTGGGGGGCCGAGGCCGAGGCCGAGGCAGGGACACGATGTCCTTCGGACGCCCCAACTGTCCCCCCCCCCCCCCCCCCCCCCCCCCCCCCCCCCCCCCCCCCGTCCTCCTCGCCCCCCTTTCGTTCCTCTCGACGATCCCGAAACCCGCGACCCCTCGAGATTCCGCGACCCTCCCCCGCCCAAACCTCGAGCCGACCCAGCTCCCGCCCGTTCCCCTCCGCTTCCGCGACTCCCCCGCGCGCGCACCGCGCGCCCCGCGCAGCCGCTCCGAACCGGACGCCGACCGGCCTCGAGCCGCTCTCCGGCTCCCGACGACCCCCGTCCCGCCCGGCCCGGACGCGCCGCTGGGTCTCGGAGCCTCGAAACGCGTCCGCGCCGGCCGCCTGGGTCGCGACGCCTCGCGCGCCCGGCCCCTGCACCGCTGTCACTCGCCGACCCCGCCCCTCGAGCAGCCCTGCGCGTCTACGCGGCTTCCCGAGGTGGAGCGCAACCGGGCGGGCGACGCGCTCGGCGCACCCGCCCGTCGGCGACCCGGCGCGAGCCGCGTCGCCGCCGTGTCGCGAGAAAACGACGACAAACGCATGTCGACCGAACGCCGCGGCGCAAATCCCACAGGAAGCTGCGACGGTCGCGCATCCACCCCGGACGGCGAAACTTCCCCGGAGCGCTTCCCTTCGACCCCCCCCCCTCCCTCACCGTTCCCCAAACGCACCGCGGGCGCCGGCGAGCGCGGCGACGGCCAGAACGAGCACGAAAAACCTCATTGCGGAAAAAAGAGAAGGGTCAAAGGAGGCGGGGTTGCGAGCGGCAGGGAGCGAGGGAGGAAAGATGCCGCGCCGCGCCGCGGCGAGCCGCGGTTATCGCCACCTGCGGGCCGACGTAGGGCCGAGGCGCGTGGCGGGAACGGCCTCCCGAGCCCGCGCGCGTGGACACGGCGCGCGGAGCGGGGAGCGCGATCGACCCTCGCACGACAGTCAAACTCGACTGTGATTACATTGCAAACCCGCATCCGCATTGCACGGCGGCGCGCGACGCGGCCCCGAGCGTTTCTGTCCGGCGCGGAGCCGATCGCCGTCGCGCAGGCGCGGCGGCGCAGGGCGCAGCCGCGAAAGGCGGAAGCGGTGAGGCGACGGCGCGCATCGCACCCAACCGGCGGGCGGGGGGTTGCGCGTCCACAACGCAGCCGCGATCGAAGGCGGGGAAGGAAGAAACTGCCCCGGGGGGGTGAACGAAATGGGGGAGCCGGCGAGGAGAGGGGGTGGGGAAGTGTGGAGCGGATCGACTGCCAGCGGCGCGGGGACGCGCGCGGAAGGAGCCGGGCGAGGACAGGTGCGGAAGGGCGGCCGGCGAGCCGGGCGGGGACACGTGTGGAGCGGGCGGACGGCGAGATGCGCAAGGACACGTGTGGAGCGGGCGGACAGCGAGCCGGGCGGGGACACGTGTGGAGCGGGCGGACGGCGAGATGCGCAAGGACAGGTGTGGGATGGGCCGTCGCCAGGCAGCCCGAGGGCGGGCGTCGAGCGGGCCGACGGCAAGCGGCACGAGGAAGACGAGACGCAGGCGGGTCGCAGGGGTCGCCGAAAACGAGGGGCGGTCGCGGCGGCGGCCGCGGGCACGGCCCGACCGACGGCGGGGGCCACCGGCGCCACGAGGGCGGCTCACGGCGTCCCGTCCTCGTCGTCCTCCTCGCCGCCCCCGCCGTCGCGTCTGCTCTCGAGCGCCCTCGCGACGCCGGCCGCGAACGACGCGCGCCACTCGTCGACGATGAGCGGCGTCTCGGGAGACGCCAGCACGTGCGCCGCGGGCGTGCCCCCGACGGCCCTCGCCGCGTCTCGCCTCGCTCCGGAACGGGCCCCGCGCGACAGCACGCCCGGAGCCCACCGCAGCGGCCCTCCCTCGCCGCCGGACGCGTCGACGTCCAGCGCGTGCGCCCGGAGCGCGGCGCCGAGCGCCACCGCGAGGTCGGGTCGCACCTGCGAGGGCCACGGCTCGAGCCCCGTCCAGCGCCGCGCTAGCGAGCGCCAGGTCGGCAGGCCCGACGACCCGCCGGCCAAGAGCACCGCGCCTAACACGCTCGGATCGCGGCCGGACGGCGGAGCGCCCGGCGCCCGCGCGGGCCGGGGCAGCACCACCGTGGGGAGAGCGGACGAGGGAGGGACGAGGGAGGGAGACGGCCGGACGACGGCGCCGGCGGCAGGGCCGGCGGCCACCCCCGCCTCTCCGTCTCCCTCCGCGCCCTCGCGGCGTCGAGCGCCGAAGAGGCCCGCGACGGCGTCGACGACGCCCCGCCCGACCGCTAGCGGAACGCCAAGGAGGCCGGGCGGAGACGGAGCGTCCTCCTTCCCCCCACCACCCCCTGCCCTCCCGTCCTCGACCTCCTCGACGCCGCCCCCCTCCGCCGCCTCCCAAAGCGTCGCCACCTCGTCCCAGACCTCTTCCGCCTCCTGCTCGTCCACCTCAAAGGCGCCCCGCGCCGCGCGTCGCCGGCGCCTGTGCGCGCGCCTCTCGTCCGCCCTGCCGCGCTCGACCGACGTGTCGATGCCGCCGGCCCACAGCACACGCCGCACGGGACCCTCGGCCCGAGCGAGCACCGGGAGTGCCAACGCCTCCAGCTGCCGAGGTGTCAGCGTGACCGAAGCGCAGGACAAGCCCTTGGCCCCCTCGACAAACTCGCCGACGTCGATGCGGATCTTGGCGCCCTTTTTCGCCCTCCCACCGGCCCTGCGCGAGCGTGCAGATCCCGCCAACGGGGCGCCGCCGCTCGAAGCGGTGCCAACGCTGGGAGCGGTGCCGATGCTCGCAGCACCGCCCTCGCCGCTCGCAGCGCCACTGCCGCTGGTAGCGCCGCCGCCGCTCGCAGCGCCACTGCCGCTGGTAGCGCCGCCGCCGCTCGCAGCGCCACTACCGCTGGTAGCGCCGCCGCCGTCCGCAGCGCCCTCCCCGTTCGGCGGGGCCTCGACCCAGACCCCCACCCGACCCCCGGCCTGGAGGCTCGCGACCTGGACCTTGGCACGCTCGGCCTGGGCGTCGACGTCCGCCGCCAGCGTCGGGAAGAGTGAGCGCCAGTGCGCGTACACGCGCTGCAGCGCCTTGCCGGGCGGCGCGGGCGGGCGGCGTTCCCCCCGCGTGTCGGCGCGGGCGCCGCGCCCGGCGGGCTCGGCGCGCGCCGCGACGGCGTCGAGCGCGCGGCTCTCGCGCACCGCCCAGTCCGCGACGGCCTCGTCCACGTCGTCGCCGCCGAGCCACAAGTCGCCCTCGGAGGCGACCACCTCGATCGCGCCGCCCTCGCGCAGCACCAGCGAGGCGTCAAAGGTGCCGCCGCCGAGGTCGAGCACCAGGATGGTGCCCTCGCCGGCCGCGCCCGCGCCGTGCGCGAGCGCCGCGGCCGAAGGCTCGCGGACCAGCTGCACGCGCTCAAAACCCGCCGCCAGCGCCGCGCGCTCCGTCTCCGAGCACGCGGCCGTGGAAAAGCGCGCGGGGACGGAGATGATCGCGCGCGCCGCGCGCCGGCCCGTCCAGGCCGCGGCCGCGGACCGCAGCCGCGCGAGCAGCGCGGTCGCGACCACGCGCGGCTCGAGCGCGACGTAGGGCGGGGGGACGAGCGGCGGGGGGCGCGAGCCGCCCGCGCGACGGCGCCCCCCGTCGTCGTCCCATTGCAGCCTCAAGCGCTCGACCTCGGCGCGCGGCACCGAGAGCGGGACCACCAGCGCCGCGGCCGGCTCGCCGAGCCCTTCGCCCAGCCACTCGCCCAGCTCCGGCGCCCCGAGCGCGCCCCAGTCGCCGGCGCCGTCGGCGCGGGCAGCGCGGCCCGAGCGGCCGCGCGCCCGCGTGCGCGCAGCCCCGCGACCCTCAAAACCGCCTCCGACGTTGGAGAGGCCCCTGATGCCGTGCACCGCGCCGACGCACCCCGCGCGCCCCACGACCGCGTCCGGAGCGGAGCCGCCAGAGGGGGGCGAGGCCGGCGCCCCGGCGCGGCCGTCCCTCGCCCGGAGGTCGCGCCGGACGTCTCGCAGCGAGGCACCGAGGAGGCGCTTGGTGGACCTCGCGAGGCACTCTGGCCGCCCGCGCGCCGCCTTGAGCGCCTCGTCGCCGACCAGCAGGCGCTCAAAGGCGCCGGCGTCCGCGGGCTCGCGGACGGCCGCCACCGAGGGGAGCAGGAACGAGGTGCCGCAGACGGGGACAGCCTCGACCACGCCGTCGGGCCTCACCCACGCGACGGCCGAGTGGGTCGTGCCCAGGTCGATGCCCACGGAGATGCCTGGATCCTCCTCCTCGCGCGATAAGAGCCCGAAGAGCGCGCGCGGCCGCGCCCCGAACAGCCGCCGCGCGAGCGCTGAGCGACCAGAGGCAAAGGGCAGCGGCGGCGAGCGCGCGAGACCCGACGGGGAGAGGCCCAGGGGAGAGGCCACGCGAGAAGAGACCGTCGGAGGCGCGCGGAGGCCCCGAGCGCACGGGCTCGCGCCGGTCGCTCCCGGGGCGCCGTGACGCGGCACAGACGGCCCCGAGGGTGCCGAATGGGCGTTTGGAGCCATGGCCTATCGAGCGGGGGCCCGCGAGCCGGGCGGAGAGCGGACGAGCGCGGCGGGGACGAGCGCGGCTCGGCGCGCGCGCGCCCGCCTCTCTCCCCTTTTTTTTCTTTTTTTTTTTCTCTCGCTCCCCCTGCCCCCGGCCGGGCGCGCGCGGCGTCGGCGTCAGCCGGGTGAGGGATCTGGCGATGGCGCCGGCGGACGCTGGTGTGGGGACTGGCGAGTGCGGAAGAAGGGCGTGCGGCGATCTCGCCGCGCGCGGGGAGTGCGGGCGCGCGCGGGAGAAAGACGGGGAGGGGAGAGGAGAGAAGAGGGGCGAGGAGGGAGGGGCCTGGGGGCGAGGAGGGGAGAGGAGAGGGGAGTGGGCCAGGTGGAGCGAGCGGCGACGAGCGCGGGGAACCAGCTTGCCAACCTCTCGCTTCGCGCATCCTCCGTCCGCCCTCGCGTCGACGACAAGCGCGGGGTTCGCGCGCGCTCCTCCCCTCACGCACGTCGCACCCGCGATGGCCGTTGCCCCCTTCTGCGGCCGTTCTTCGTGGCGGTGCGTTTACACTGGAATGAAACAAGGGCCTCTGCTGTCGTCTTTGCCGAGAGGGGTGGAGCAGCGGCAAAAGTCGCGGTCAGCAGGCGAGCGGTCGGCGGGCTGCAGGGGAGGGGCGGATCGGGGGTCGGGAGCGGGAAAAGGGTCGCACAGGCCTGGCGGCGGGCGTGGGGTCGGGAGGCGGGAGCTGGAAGAGAGCCGCACAGGCCTGGCGGCGGGCGTGGGGTCGGGAGGCGGGAGCTGGAAGAGAGCCGCACAGGCTTGGCGGCGGGCGTGGGGTCGGGATCACCGTCCTTCTTGGCTGCTTTTCTCGTGCCTCTGGCTAGGTTGCGGCCTTTCCGCGCTCCTCCCCTCGTGCCTCTGCGTTCTCCTCGGTTTAGGCGTCCTTAGTGCCTTCGACGAGGAGTTCGTAGACGTCACGTTCGAGTTGGTTGTAGTCGAGGCTGCTGGTGTAGCGTCGGACGGGGATGCCGTCGCGGTCGAGGAGGAACTTGTTAAAGTTCCAGCTGATGTCCTTGAACTCGAGGACTCCGTCGGCGTTTGGCGTGGCGCGCTTGAGGAAGGCGAAGAGCTCGCTCTCGTGCGGTCCGTTGACGTCTCCCTTGGCGGCGTAGACGAAATCCGCGCCCGGGAACCGGCGCCGCATGGTCTCCTGGACGCTCTCGGCGTCGTCGGGCTCCTGGTGTCCAAACTGGTCGCACGGAAAGGCCAGCACCTCGAGGCCGTGCTGGCGGTACCGCTGCGAGAGACGCGCCAAGCCTGCGTAGTTGCTCTCCGTGTAGCCGCACTGCGAAGCCACGTTCACGACCAGCAGCACGCGACCCTTGAACCGCTCGGTCGTAAATCGCCGGCCGGACGCGTCCACGAGCGGGATCGGGGGGTCGTACGCGCTCACGCGCCCGCCCGTCGCCAGCGCGATCGCGTCCAGAGACGCCCGCGTCTTCGGAGCCGCGCGCGCGCGCGCGCGCTCCAGCGCGGCGCGAGCGACCGCCGAGTCGGACGACGACGCCTGGGCACCCGCAGCCCGAGCCTCAACGGACGCGTGCAGCGAGTGCCCGGGGTCGAGCGCCCGCGAACCCACGATCGCGTCCCCGTGCCCAGACACGGCGCCCGAGCCGCCCGCGGACGCAGAGCCGGAGGAGGCGCCAGAGGCGCCCTCGGCGGCGCCCTTGGCGGCCCCCTCGCCCGCGTCTCCGCCCCCCGCGGCCCCCGCGGCGGTGGCCTCTCGGGCGAGCTCGACCAGCTCGCCCTCGCTGCCCTCGACGCCGTCGAGCGACGCCCCGCCCGCGGCACCCGCGCCGCCCTTGGGGTTGATCTCGGCGTCCTCCAGGAACGCCGCGCCCCCGCGCATCGTCACATCCACCCCGGCAAACGGCGGCGCGAGGCGAGCCCCCGAGCCTGCGCCCGCGCCCTCGGTCGCCGCGACGGTGGCGACGGCCGCGGCGGCGGCGGCGGCTGAGCCACGCCGGAGGCGCAGAAAGAGCAGCACGCAGACGAAGAGCGCAAAGCCGCCCGCCAGCGACCACGTCTTCCCGCGGGAGGGACGGCGAGGCGTGCGCGCCGAGACGCGGCCCGCCGACGGAGGCCGCCGGAGGCCACCGGGCATGCCCTCGGGGGGAAAGCCCGCCAGAGGCAGCAGCTGCGAGGAACGGTTCCGCCGAACCCCGAGCCGAAACGGCTCGTTCAGCTGCGCTCGGATAGAGACGAAGGGGCGACGACAAAAAAAGCGCGTGAGAAAGGAAGGAGAGATCGGAGCGATGCAGGGTTGGAGAGCGGCACCTGGAGAACGGGTCGAAACCGCCCCGTCCCATCCCCGTCCTCCCCGCCTCTCCTCCCTCTCGCTTCTACCACATCCGCAGGTTTCGCGGCGTCCGCGTCGCGACCCCGCGTCCCCCCCTCCCAGTCCGTCTCTGCCCCCCTCGCTCGCGGCACGCCGCCGCCGCCGTCGCCGCGCGCTGTCGCCGCGGCTGCCTTTGCCGGCTCCGGTTCGAAACGTCCCCCGGACGACCACCCACCCACCCACCCACCCACCGCTCGGCGCCCTTGCCAACAACCCGCGGGCGTCTCGGCGGCGCGCCGCCGGGACGCCCAGCCGCTCGGGTCGCGCTGCCGCGATCGACGCGCCTGCATGGTGACACAACGCTCTGCGGTGGAAAAGGTGCCCGTCGCGCGGCGCAGGCGCGTCTCGATGCCGTCGGAGGGAGAGCGACCGAAGCGCGCGCGGCCGAAGCGCGCGCGGCGCGGGGCGGCGGCGATCGGAGGCTCGCGGCGAGCGCGTGTCCGCTGCGAAACGCGTGCGGCGCGTGCGACGAGCCGACGATCCGAATCGAGCCGGAGCGCCGTGGCGTTTCGCAAACCCGGGATGCGGGCGGTGGCGGGGCGCGGGGAGGGCGCGGGCGCGGAGGGGGCGGAGAGCGGGAGGAGGGGGAGGCGGGGAAGGGGGGGGGCGCCGAGGGGACGAAGGGGGGAAGGGCGACGGTGGGGGCGACCTCCTCCCACCACGAGCGAAGGGGCCTGCCGTCACTCCCCGGCTCCCCCAAACCGCCTCTTCCTCGCGGCGCCCAGACGCAGCCTCCCACGCACGCCCCACTTGCACGCACCGCCGGGTTCCTCGCGCTCGCGTTGCTCAGCGTCGCCGCCGAGGACGCGACGCTTATGAGGGTCGCTGGGGAAGCGCCGGCAGGCCCCTTCTCTCGAGGTGGGAAAAGGTCGGGGCCTCGACGGCAGCGCGGACCCCTCTCGCGCTGCCATTTGGCCGCCTCCCCGCGTCTTACCTCTCCACATCCCTGTTACGGCCACACGAGCCGACCGCCGCAGCGATTTTTTCACGTCGGCCGCCTCCCCTCCCCCCCCTCAGCAGAGACCGAGCGGGACTCGAAACGCCCTATCCTTTCCCCTTTCACCCCCCCCCCCTCCCGCCCTCGCGCAGCCCCAACCCCTCGACGGCCGCACGCATCCGAGTCTTTGCGACGCGCGGGCCGCGTACCGCGGCGGGCCGTCCCCCTGCGGCCGCGACGTCGTCCGGCCGCAGGTCGCCACGCCCCTGCGTCTGGCGACCCGCGAACGACGGGGGGTGCCGAAACCCGGCCGCCGGAAGCGGCCGCGGGGAGAGGCCGAAACCTGAAGACCGGAACCGGTCGCGGAGGACGCCGATTCTGATCACACGGAGCAGAGAATGTCCAAACGCGCGCGCGTGGCGGAAACGCGAAAATCGCAAGGGGGAGCCGGGTCCGCGGCAGCGCTCCTTGGCCAGCCGGCACCCGCGGCCGCCGGCGTGCGCGCCTGCGCGCGCCCGCGCGCGCGGCCCAGTGCTACCGACCGACGAGCCCGGCTTGTCTGTCGTCGCGTTTCTGGACCGAACGTCGCGGTTTGTGAACTCTTGTGCTGAGCCGACCCGCGTGGATAGCCCGGATTGCGACGCCTACCGCGCGCGGACGTGTCTGGGGCGCCTGGGACGTCTCGCCCCCCTTTCCGTCCCTCCCCACGTCGACGGCGGTGGGACGCGGCCTCTCCCCTGGTCGGTCCTCCCTTCCCTCCTTCCTCCTGCCTCGCACCCCCCTCCTCCCACCCTCCAGCCCGCATCCGCGTTCGTCGCTCCCTCCGCCCTTTCGCCCCCCCCCCTCTCTGCCTTCCCTTTTCTCAGCCGCGCTGCGCGTGTGCTGCCGTCGGATGTGACGGTGGCAGATCGAGTGCGCCGAACGAGACGGGGCGACACGCGAAGGCTCCTGGGCGCGCCGGCAGCGCCCAGCCCCGGTTTCGCGCCGGGCGGCCGCATCCTCGTCGGGGCCCGACGCGACCTCCTGCCGTCATCCGCCGTTCGACGCCGCTGCGGTCGATGCGGCGGCGCGGCGAGACGAGACCGGCCGTGGCAGATTGACTCCCTCTAGGATTGCCGAACGCATGTCGAAAGGCTGCGCAGCGCGACGAACCGAGAAAAAACAAACGCCCCGCCAAGCACCCGCCGCCCCTGTTCGGCTTTGCCCCCCCCGACCGGGTGCGTCGCTCGCCGACCGCGTGCGTCGTCCCCGGATGCGGGTGCGACGATCCCGGCAGCATCCCTGCGTGCTACGCCATCTCGCTCGTGCGCGACTCCACCGGATCCCCGCGCACGCGCCCGGGAAGGCTCCCGGCAAGGGCGCCTTTGTGGTCGGTGCCGACCCGGGGGCCACACACGTGGTCGTGTGCAGCAGCAGCAACGGCGCGATCTGCAAGCTGTCCGCTGCGCGGATCTTCCGGGAGTCGCTGTACTGCGAGACGAAGCGCGCCCGGGTCGCGCTGGAGCGCCGCCCGTTTTTCACGGAGCCCGACCCCGACCTGCCGCCGCGGGGGGGCAGGGACGCGGAGAGGGCGGAGGCGGCGGTGCGGGCGGCGGCGCGGGCGAGGAGAGAAGGGGAGGCGGGAGTGGGGGGAGGGGGAGAGGAAGGGGGGGAAGAGGGCGAGGAGGACGGAAAGAGCGGAGGGGGAGAAGGGGGCGGGGAGGGCGGAAAGAGCGGAGGGGGAAGGGGCGGGGAGGAGCGGAAAGAACGGTGGAGGTGTCAGGAAGCGGGGAGGCCGGGGCCCCGGGCGAAACGGCACGTCGACTGCGCAAGCCAACACCACGCCGACGTCCTCGCCCGCCGCCGCGGTCCCCCCCCCCCGGAGCTGATGACGCTCCAGCGCCTGCGCGCCTCGGCGCCGTCGCGCAAGGTACAGACGATCGAGCGGTCGTACGAGCACCTCGCGCTCCACGCGCTGCACGTCCAGGGCGTGCTGCGCGTGCAGGGCAGCAACCGCTACCTGGTGCTGTGGGTCTCGAGCCGCATCGCCCGCGAGAGCGCGCTGGGACGGTCGGTGGAGAGGATGGCACGAAAGTGCGGGGGGCGCGGGCGGATCGTCGTCGCCATGGGCGACCGCTCTTGCTCGCCCAACAGCCCGATCGGCGGCCACCCGCGCGCCCCGGGCTCGACGGCGCTGCTGCGGCGCATGCTCGGCAAGCACGGGCTGCACGGCTTCCTCGTTCCGGAGCGCAACACGTCGCAGACCCGCTCGCGCTGTGGCGCGTTCTGGCGCCTGGAGCACGTCCAAGAGGCCGCCGATCCCCACGGGACGCTGCGCTGCGCGGCGTGCGGCGGCGTCTGGCAGCGCGACGTCAACTCGGCCCGCGATCAGAGGGACCGCCGACTTGGAAACGCGCGCCTGCGCGTTTCCAAGCCGTCGATCTCCGAGTCGACGGGGCTTCGTCCCCGCGCGCAGGCCGCTGCGGGAGTGCGCGGCGTCGTGTCGCCGAAAAGATAAGAGGCCGCGCAGCTTTTGTCCAGGGCCGCCTGGGGGACGGAGGAGCGGGCGGCAGAGAATACACCACAGATACGAAAGCGGGAGCGCGGGAGCGCGTGGCGCGGCGGGGTGCGTCGCGTGGACATCGGACGGAGGGGGACCGCACTTAGCGCGAGTCGGGGGGCGAGATCTCTCGGCTCGCGCTGAGTGCGCCGGTCGAGCTCGCGCCGTCTGTGCTCGCTCCGCGCCGCGACTGGGACGCGGAAGCGAACGCTCGCTGACCGCGCAACTCTTGGGCGCTCGTTTCGCTTCTTCCGCGCCGCGCAGTCCTCGCTTTCGCTCGCTTCCCTTCTTCCGCGCGTGCCCGCCCGTTTCCTCCCCTGCACCCCTCTCTCGCAGCCCTCTCGATCGACTGCGCTGCGGTTTGGAACGATGCGGCTTGGGGAAGAGCGGAGCGGAAAGAATCAAAGTGCGGGGTGGGTGCAAAAAGAGGCATCGAAAAAGATCTGTGCCGGCGTGCAGGCGACGACGGTCGGCTCGACAAGCCGCGGGCGCGGGGGGAGGGGGAGGGGGATCGGATGGGGGGTTGAAAAGGAAAACAAGTGCGAAACAGTGCGGGCTTTTCCTCTGGGGGAAAAAAAGGGCGATCGGTCCTCGGGAAGCGCAGAGGGCCGTCGAAGGTTCGGGATGGAAAGAAACAGTGCGGTCGGACAGGCAGTCGGGCGAGGGGCGCAAGTGCGAGGAGCCGAGTGCCGTGCGGCCTGGCGAGGGAAGGGGGAGGGGCCGAGAGGCGGACAGGGGAGGGGAAGGGGCCGAGGGGGTCGAGGTGGGGAGAAGCGTCGTGGGCCGTCGCCAGGATGGGGCGTCCCGGGAGGCGTGGGCGGCAGAGAAAGAGAAGAGGCGTCTACACGGGCATCATGGCCTCTGGATTCCTTGCCGCCTCGCTCGCGCGCTCAGCAGTCGGCGGCGGCGACGCGGCAGGCATCGACGAGGAGCGAGAGCGCCTCGGACACGGACTGGGCGGTGACGTCGCCCTTCTGCGGCAAGAGGTAGGTAAGCACGTTTCGAGAGCACTGGCACGCGCTGCCGTGCGCCACGTAGCTTCCCGCCGCCGCACAGCACGCCTCGGTCGGGTCGGGCAGAGAGGCCTCGACGGCCGGGGGCAGCAGGCTCTTGCCGAGGTACGGCGTCAGCGCAGAAATCTGCTGCGCGCACGACTCGAGCAGCTGCGAACCCAGGGCGATGCAGCTGTCGGATCCCTGGACTGCAAGGGCGGGGGAGGCGGGGGGGTGAGGGAGGGGGGGGGGCGGAGAGGTGAGGGGAGGGGCGGAGCGGAGAGGGAGGCGGAGAGGAGAGAGGGGGGGGCGGAGAGGAGAGGGGGGCGGAGCGGAGAGGGAGGCGGAGAGGAGAGGGAGGCGGAGAGGAGGCGGGGGGGGACCCGGTCTGGGCCCATCGGCTCGGGAAGGGCGACTCCGGTCGGCTGTACCGGAGGGCGCCCTCGTTCTCGCCCTCCCCGCCCCCCCCCTCCTCCCCGCGTCCTCCTCCGCGGTCCCGCCGCCCCACGCGTGACGTGGTTCCGCGCTCTCCCCACGCGTGCTTCCCACCGCCTGCCACACGGAGCGCGTCGAGCGTGCCGAGCGGCCCTCGGGGCCCATCGCGACGCGACGTCGACCCTCCCCGCAAAGGTCCGAAAAGCGTCCCGAATCACCAGTTTTCATGTCCCTCCTCCCCCTCGCCCCCCCAGCCACCCGCCGCATTCGACCGCCTCCTCCCCCCCCCCGCACGTCTGCTCCCGCCCCTCCAGCCCGTTTACGCTGCCTCCCCCTCCGCTCACCCCCCTCCGCCCCTCGGCCGGCACCGCGCATCTCCCGGCGCGGGCCCCCCGTCTCCGCTCCTCTCTCCCCCCCCCCTCCCCCCGGTCGCACGGCCGCGAGAGCGCACCGCGCGCGGCCTCTCACCGGCGTCTCGGCCCGAACCGCGCTCGTCCGGCGGCTGTGCTAGCCGGACAAATGTCCGCTCGCGAGCGGCGTGTTGCGACGACGGCGCGGCGCGACTCGGCCCGGCCGTCCCTTCCGGTCGGCAAAACTTCCCGCGTCAGCCGCGCGAACGCCTCACGCACCGCGAGCGCCGACGAGTGCGGCGTAGAACGCAAGGATGAGCACGAGGGCCCGCATGATCGAGGGAGAGAGCCTGTGGCGGACCGGCGGGCGGCGAGCGTGAAGATTCGTGCGTGCCAGCGCGGCGGCTCGACCTTTTGCCTGCGACGCCGCAGCGCGCCGGACCGCGTGGCGGGAAGCTGCTCCCAGGGAAACCTCGGTGCGCAAGGCAAGCGGCGCGCCCGACTCGAACGCACAAAGCTTCCGCGCAGGATTCCATCTCGTCGAAAGGTCCGAGAGGTGAAGAGCGCGCGCTCGCGGTTCACGACGATCGCGCGCCTCTAACACCCCCCGCCAGCTGCGCGGGCAGCTCCCCGCGCAGCTGGAGGGGCCGCGGCGGCATGGGGAGAGGAGGGGGGGAGGGGGCGGGGAGGAGCGGAGGGAGGGAAGAGGGGGCGTCAGGGAGTGGGGGGGGGCGGGGCCCCGGGCGAAACGGCACGTCGCCTGCGCAAGCCAATGCCACGCCGACGTCCGCGCCCTGTTGCGACGCATGCTCGGCCAGCACGGGCTGCACGGTTTCTTCGTCCCGGAGCACAACGCGTCGCAGATCTGCTCGCGCTGCGGCGCGTTCCGGCGCCTGGAGCACGTCCAAGAGGCCGCTGACCCCTGCGGGACGATGCGCGGCATGCGGCGGCGTGCGGCGGCGTCCGGCAGGATGACGCCAACTCAGTCCGCGACCGGAGAGGTATCGACACCTTCGATGTGCTCGGCGTTTCCAAGCCGGCGGTCTGCGGCCGCCGGCTGCCCCCCCGGTCGATTCCCGCGTTCGCCGTCGCCCCCGGTGCCCCGCCGGCGCTCGGCGGCGGGGGGCCGAGGCCGACCCCGACTCACGAGGTCGCTGCCTAGGCACATCTCGACCAGCTCTGCGCAACGGAGCCGCCGAAGACGCCCCTCTGCCGTCAGCAGAGGGGCGTCGAAGGGGGCCGCCGTCGTTCCCTGGCTCCCCCAAAGCGCCTCTTCCTCGCGGCGCCCAGACGCAGCCTCCCACGCACGCCCCACTTGCATGCACCGCCTAGTTCCTCGCGCTCGCGTGGCTCGGCGTCGCCGCCGAGAACGCGACGATTCCGAGGATTGTTGGGGAAGCGCCGGCAGGCTCCTTCGCTCGGGGCGAGAGGAGGTCGCCCCGACCGTCGCCGCTCGTCCGCTCGGTGGCACCTTCTTCCCCGCCCCCACCCCCCCCGCCCCTCCCGCTCTCCGCCCCCTCCGCGCCCGCGCCCTCCCCGCGCTCCGTCCCGCTCTCCGCCCCCTCCGCGCCCGCGCCCTCCCCGCGCTCCGTCCCGCTCTCCGCCCCCATCCCGCGTTTGCAAAGCGCCGCGGCGCTCCGGCTCGATTCGAGTCGTCGACTGGTCGCACGCGTCACACGCGTTTCGCAGCGGACACGCGCACGCCCCGAGCCCCCGATCAACGCCGCCCCGCGCCGCGCGCGCCCCGCGCCGCGCGCGCCCCGCGCCGCGCGCGCCCCGCGCCGCGCGCGGTTCCGTCGCTCTCCCTCCGACGGTGTCGGGACGCGCCGGCGCCGCGCACCGGGCGCCTTTTCCGCCGCAGAGTGTTGTGTCGCCATGCAGGCGCGTCGATGGCGGCGGCGCGACCCGAGCGGACGGGCGTCCCGGCGGCGCGCCGCGGGGGCGCCCGCGGGAGGAAAAAAGGGAGCGGAGTCGGACCGGGTGGGCGGGCGCGGTGGCGCGGCGTTGACGCTGCGCCGACGGCGCGCGCTGCGCGACCCCAAGCGCCAACGGTGGACGTGCGGCGGTTTTACCGCGCGCTGGCGCGACGGAGGGAGAAGAGTCCCCCCCGCCCCGCGAGCGTTCGCGCCCCGCGCCGCGGCGCGGGCTCGTCTCTCGCGTCCGCGGTCAGCTTCGCGGCCCGCTGCGCCCCCCCGGAACGAAAGGGGCAGCCCTCCTGCGCGGCGTTCGCGCCGCGTCGCCTCGCGTGGGCGTCCGCCGCCCAGTTGGCGCGTCTTGCGCGCGCGGCGGGGCTCGGGTCTGCTTTCGCGCCGGCGCCCTCCGCCCGCTCTCGCGCGCTCCGCCTTCCGCTCCGCGCTCCCGCCCCTCTCGCCTTCATCCCGCCCTCCCTCTCGTCTCATCCGCCCGCAGGGCTTTCCTCAGCCCCCCGCCGTCCGCGCCGCGCCCGGGCCGGAGCGCGTGATGGCGCCGTCCCCCGCCCCTCCTGGGGCCGGGGCCGCCGAGTCGCTTCCGACGACGTCGTCGGCCCCCCCGCTCGAGCTGCGGCTGCTGGTCGAGGGCATGACGTGCACGTCGTGCTCATCGTCGCTGGAGAGCGCGCTGATGCTGGTCCCTGGCGTGCTCTCGGCCTCGGCGTCGCTGACGATGGCCGAGGCCCGCGTGGTGTTCGACCCCTCGGCCACGACCCCCGAGGCGGTCGCCGAGGCCGCGGACGACGCCGGGTTTCCATCCACGGTGGCGGAGATCTCCCCCACCAACGTCAAGGTCGCCTGCGGCCGGGGCGGTGGCGGCGAGCTGGAGCGCGCGTCGTCGACGCTGACCGCGTCCGCGCACGGCCGCGGCGGCCCGGCGGCGGCGCGCGCGCGGTTCCCGGCCGCGTCGGTCGAGGTGGCCGTGTTCGGCGTGCGCGGCGAGGCGGCTCTGCGCGAGGCCGAAGCGGCGCTGCTCGCCCTGCCGATCGTTGACCGCGTGCAGCGCCTCGACAAGCGCGTCGAGGAGGACGAGGGCGACCTCTTCGACGACGGGGGCAGGCGCCGCAAGGACGCCGGCGAGCGCGCGGCCGACAAGGGCGCGGAAGCGGGCTGGAGGCGGTGGGCCGCGAGGCTCGGGGCCGGCGCGCGGCAGTCGAGGAAGATCGATTGCACGCACAAGAAGGAGGTGGCGGAAGGGGGAGGGGGAGAAGAGGGCGCCGAGGGAGAGGGGGCGGGCGCGGGGGCGGGGGCGGCGCCGGTCGAGGGCGCGGGGGCGGGGGCGCCCGCGCCCCCTGCCGAGGCGGTCGCGCGCGGGCTTCCCGGCATCGTCTACGAGGTGCACTTTGTGGGCCCGGGCGCCGGGAGCGCCGTGGAGGCCTCCACTCCCTCTGCCCCGGGCGCCCTGGCCCGCCCGTCGACGAGCCGGCTCGGGCGCGTGGCGAGCGGGCGGGACGTCGGCGTGGCCGGCGCCGCTGCCGACGCCTCGACCGCGCCCGTTTCCTCGGCGTCGCCGCTCAGGGCGCGGCGCTCGTCCTCGCTGCCCGCGGCCCCCTCGCCACCCCGGCCGCCGCTCGCGCCCGACGCGTCGCCGGGGGACCGGTTCGATCCCTCTGGCGAGGTGCTGGACGTCGTCACGGCGATCGAAGGCGCCGCGCGCCCCCCCCACCCTCCGCTGCGCGCCCGGCTGCTGGGGCCCGGGACGTCCGGGGCGCTCGGCGCGCGCGGAGGCCTGGGCTCCGGGTCCCCCCCCCGGGACGTGCGCGCGCTGGAGACTGCGATGTGGCGTCGCCGTCTGCTGGTCGCGCTGGTGTTTTCGGTCCCGCTCTTCGTCCTGGACATGATTCTCATGTACATCCCCGGCCCCAAGCAGGGCCTCGAGCGGCGCGTGGGCGGGCGCGTGGCCGTGGGCACGATCGTCAGCTGCGCGCTGGCGCTGCCCGTGCAGTTTGGCGTGGGTCTCTGCTTTTACCGCGGCGCGTGGAAGGCGGCCAAGCGCCGCCGCGCGAACATGGACACGCTCGTGGCGGTCGGGACGTCGGCCGCGCTGGCCTACTCGCTCGTGGCCACGGCCTACGGCGCCGTCAACACGGCCTTTGACGGGCACGGCAAGACGTTCTTCGAGACCTCGGCGCTGCTCGTCACCTTTGTGGTCCTGGGCAAGTTTCTCGAGAGCGCCGCCAAGGGCGCAGCCGGCAAGGCCGTCTCGGAGCTCGCAAAGCTCACACCCCAGACCGCCCTGCTCTGCAGGGTGCAGAGGGGCGGGCAGGGCGCGGCCGGGCCGCCTGGCGCCGCCGGCACCGACGTCGAGGGAGCCTCGACGGGAGCCAATACCGCCGCCGCTCGCCCCCTCGGAACGCCGGCCGCCGCCGCCGCCGCCGTCGC
>PGFX01000889.1:0-16694 GCA_003612995.1 Prototheca bovis | reverse complement strand
GGGGGGGGGGGGGGGGGGGGGGGGGGGGGGAGCCCGGAGGGGCGGACCGCGAACGCGGGAGCGGGTGGCTCGGTGGCGCATCGGCGCTCCCACCGCGAGCGATGAAGAGAGCGCTGCGGGCGCCGACGAGGCGCCAGAGCCGCTCCCGTGCGCTCGGCCTCACCGCGTCTGCGATCGGTCGCCGGCTTCCGCACGGGCGCGCAAGCCGTCGAGGCCCCGCTCCGCCCCCCCCCCACCCCCTCCCCCGCCACCCGACCTCGACCGCCCTTGGCGCGCGCCTCTTTCGCTCTCTTCCTTCTCCTCACGCTTTTTCTCCCCCTCCGTCTCCGCCTCTCGACCGCGCGCAGATGGGATACGCTGCAGTACGCGGCCAACCAGGCGGCCCCCTCTGGCTACTCGAGCGGCCAGGACTATGTCAGCGCGATGTTCGACAAGGCCCTCGACCTCGGCATGACCACGTACCGCATCTTCATCCAGGGGACGGGAACGGGAGGCGTGCTCAAGTCTGACGGATCGTACGACGAAACGCTCCTGGTGGCGCTCGACTGGCTGATCGACCTCGCCAACGAAAAGGGCGTCCGCCTGGTGATCACGCTCAACAACCTCTGGAAGTCGGACGGCGTGCCGCTCTTTGAGGAGCTCTGCGGCACCGCGAGCGACAACTTCAAGCCCGACCCCGAGATCGACCCGCGCACCGAGGAGACGCTCAACGCGACCGAGCGCATCCAGACGCCGTACTCGTGGTTCAAGAGCGACACGTGCCGCGAGCAGTACGGCGCGTACATGGAGGCCGTCTTCACGCGCGTCAACACCGTTTCGGGGACGCAGTACCTGGACGACGGAGCCATCTTCGCGTGGAACATCCTGAACGAGCCGCGCTGCAAGTACTGTGGTGACACCGTCGTCGGCGACTGGTACAAGTACGCCTTCAAGCACGCCAGGAGCGTCGGCGTCAACCAGCTGCTCACAACCGGCGAGGAGGGCTTTTTCGGCGGCGGCAACGACTACTCGTCCTACGACCCCAACGACGGCAGCCTGTGGGCCTACTACAGCGGGCAGCACTTTCAGTACGACCACACGTACGCCGACTTTGCCGTCATCCACATCTGGCCCAGCAACTGGGCGATCGGCAGCTCCAAGGTGGTCTCGTTCACGCGCGACTGGATCGAGCAGCACGCCGACGCCGCAGACGGCCTGGGCAAGCCTCTCGTCATCGAGGAGTTTGGCATCGGTGTCGACACGGCCGCCGACATCTCCGCCGTCCGCGACCCCATGTTCTCGATCGCGTTCGGCTCCGTCGTCGGCGGCAGCGTCGCCGTGTCGGGCGTCTCGGCCGCCGACATCTCAAACACTGATGCCGTCCAGGGCGCGCTCGTGTGGTACTGGACCGGGCTCACCTGGCGCACGACCGACAACGACATCCTGAGCACAGACTCGACCATGGCCGACATCATCGCCCCCTACTCGGCCGCGTGGGCAGCGTACGCCGGAGACGGGAACGCAACCGCCGCGGCCTCTCCGCGCTCCACGGTCTCGGCGCCCTCGCCCTCGGCGGCGACCTCCGGGGCCGTCTCAGCGCAGTCGATCGGCAGCGCCAGGCCAAAGGCGTACCCGTCTCTCCTCACCTCTGCGGCCCCGGCGCCCGCCGCCTCGGCCGCCACAACGGCTGGCCGTCGACTCTTCTCGAGCGACAACAACGCCTACATCGCCAAGTCGCGCTAGGCCGAGGGGCCCCGCCCGGCCCCGCCGGCTGCGTGTGTTTTTCCCTTTTCTCGCCACCGCTCCCCGCTCTTCCCAGACCGCGCACGCATCTGATCCCGCCGCGGTTCTTTCGTTATTCTTGTGCTGCATCCTTTCCCGGGGAAAAAGGCCGCGCGGGCGATCCGCGAGACGACGCCGGGATCAAAAGGAGGACGGACGAAAGGGCGGGCGGCGCACGGCTCGACGGCTGGAGTGCGCTCCGTCCCATGCGCCGAATCGCGCCCCCGTGTGCTGGTCTCAGCTGGCGTCGATCGGCGACGCCAGCTAGGACGTTGACCTACGAGGCGAGCAAAGCTCGCTTCTGCGCGCTCGCAGCACTTTTCCTGCTCTTTCCCGCCCACGGCCTTTGCCCTCTCCGCTACACTCACTTTTCGCCCCGTCTCTCTCGCCACTATACGCACTTTTCGCCCCGTCTCCCTTTCTCCCATTCCTGCGCCGCCCCACCCTGCACGTCTTTCCTCGTTCTGCACTTGTCCTTCCCTTGCTTTCCCTTCCGCTCGACCGGATGCGGCGCCCGGTTCGTCGGGCCCGCAGTCACACCTCCCGTCTTTCTCTCGGCCACGGCTCCTCGAGCAAACGTCCGACGGCGCCCCTTTTCTTTCGCGCAGCTTGCCGCAACCGTCTGCGAGCACACCAGTCGTCCGTCCGATTTCGCGGGTCGACCTCCGATTCTTCCTCTCGCAGCGCGTGGTCGCGTCTGGCCGCCCGCAATCGCGCATCCGACGCCGACGCGCTCTCGGCCACGCGCTCGCAGCGACCGTGCAGCGTGCAAAAACCCCAGGCCTTTTCCCGATCGAGCAGAGAGCGCAGCGAGGGCCGTCCGTTTCCTCGACGCATGGGCAGCCGCGGGAGAGGGACCGACAGGCCGCGTTCCTACTTCCCGCGAAAGCCGATGCGGCCTGTTCCTCATGGGACCCCGCTGCCCCGTGCGCCCGCCGCTGGCACCCGGCTCGCGCCCGTCCCCCTTTGCTGTCTCGAGTGCCTAATCGCGCGCTCCTTGCAATCGAGGCATTGTGATTGCGGTCGCGCGGGTGAAAAAGAAGCCAGGAGAGGTCACGGGAAGAGTGGTCGAGCGACAAAGGGAACGAGGAGGGGGGAGGAAGGGGAACGGAGGGGGACGAGGGGTCGTGAGCTGCGTCGGGGGTACTTGGGCCAACGGGATGGCGACACGAGGATCAAAGCGAGCGCGAGAACGAGAGCCAAAGGCCCCCTTGCCCGCAGACGGGTGGGCGAGCCTTCGGACTAGGAGCACGTGCGAGCTTTTCGACGACACGAAGGTGCCGACGGACTGCATCCCCCGCGGAAAGCGCGGCATCTCGGCCGAGCTCGACAGCAAGAGGACGGCTGGAGCGCATGACCGACTAGGGTCGAGTGGGAAACGGGAACGGGAAGAAGAAGTGGAATGGGCGGGTGGGTGGGTGGGGGGGAAGCAACGCGAGGAAAATGCGAGTGGTGGCAAGGAAAGGGTTGGCAGCAGGACGAGCAGGATGTGTCGCTCGCATCAAACAGTTCAGCGAAGCCCCTCGGTATCCAGAGAGTCGTATTCGTCGTCGGTCATGTCGTCTTCCTCCGTCGCCGGCCCCTCCACCGCCGCCGCGTCGTAGATAGCCTTGGGCTCGGCCTTGGGGGCCGAGACCTCGGCGGCGGGAACGGCAGCGGCGGTGGCAACGACCTCGGCCTCGGCCTCGGGCGCGGGCGCGGCGGCGTCCTCGAGGAGGGCGTCCTCCTCTTCGGGGGCGGGCACGGGAGCGTCCGCCTCGTCGGCGGAGGCCAGCTCGACAGCCGCGTCGGCCGCGGGCGAGGGCGACATGAGACCCTGGGACCTCATCCAGGAGAGCAGGCTGGCGGCCGACTCCTGAGCCTGCGTCGCGGTCGTGGTGTAGACGTTGTCCATGGTGCTAGCCAGACTGGGGGAGGATGAAGAAGGGGACGCGGTTGTCACGGCGGGAGATGCAAGAGAGGGGCTGGCCGTGTCGGACGCAACACTCACCGTGGTATCATCCGCGATCGCGGGCGACGAGGTCGTGGTGCTGGGGACGGTAGCAGTGGCGGGAACAGAGGCGACCTCGGTGGTGGTGGTGGCGACGGGAGAAGGCGAGACGGAGGCAGTCGAGACCGACGACGAAATGGGCCCGGCGCCCAGGGTGGGGGCCTCCTCGGAGACGATGCTGTAGAGGCTGGTGGTCGGCGAGGGCGAGCTCACCGCGGCCGGAGAGGCCTGGGTGGTCGCGACGGTCGCCGCCGGCGACGGCGATCCGAGGCCGGTGGTGACGACGTTCGAACCCGAGGGGACGGACGCGACGATCATCTCGGCCGAGGCGGTGACCGGGTCGGGCGAGGGCGAAGGCGAGGGCGAGGTCGTGTAGTAGTAGGTGGGCACGACGAGGCCGTCGTCGGTCTCGACGGGCTGGAGGTTGGCCACGGAGACGGTGGTGTCGGTGGCGTTGAGCTCGTCGCAGTCGATGCGCGACGCGCTGGGCGCAGGCGCGGGAGCCTCGGAGGCCGGCGAGCTGGGGCTCGAGGGCGAGACGGACTCGGGGTGCAAGTCGAAGACGGTCTTCCAGGCGCTCAGGCTGACGTTCCGGTCGTTGCCACCGATGGTCAGCGAGGCGGAAACGCCGATGAGCGTAGTATCCGCGCACGTCTGCTCCGTGTAGGTCGCGGGCTTGGTGCGAGCCCAAGTGAGCACGGTGGGCGTGCTCTTCATGACGAGCGTGCTCGGGCTGCAGACGGCCTGCTCGTTCTCGTCGTCCAGCTCGCAGATCATGGGATTGAACGAGATGGACATGGTCGGGCCGACGATGTTCGGCGCAATCTTGACGGCCGAGGTCATGATGCTGTCCGTGCACGTCTCGGAGGTGCTGTCATCTGCCGTCTTGTTGGCAAATGCACGGATCTTCTCCGCAGCCACCTGCTTGAGCACCTGCAGGCTCGAGCTCGTCGCGAGCTCGTTGAGCTTGTAGGCGGAAACGGTCTTGGTGTCCTGGCCGGGAATGTACACGGACGCCTTGGTGAACTTGAGCGGCAGGTTGCCGGGCCACGGCGACTCGATAAAGTCAGCAAGGGTCGTGAGATCCTGCAAGGGAAGCGGAGCGGAAAGAGGTCGGACGCGTCGCCTGGCAGCCGCGGAAGCGTCGCGACACGCGACGCGAGACCGCGATCCAGGAACCGGCTCGTCCGAGTCCCCGCCGAAAGCGCGCGAGACGGCGCGCCGGTCACGTCGCACCGCGGACCCTTGCCTAGAGCGACAGAGGTCTCGCAGGCTCCCCATCGCCCCTCTGCCACGCGACCGCGTTGCGGCGCGAATCGCCCTCCCCCATCGCGGCAAGCGGTTTTCATTGAGTGCACAAACTCCGCGCGGGCGCGGAAAGGCCATGCCCCCCCCCCACCACCTCCCCCCCGGCGCGCGCCCTCTCGCGCTCGCCCGCCTCTTCGGTGTCGGGACCGTCCGTCGGCCTCCATGGCCCGAGCCGCGTGCGCCCCTTCGGCCTCTCCCGCGCAACGCACGCCAGAGAGCGTCTTCAGTCCGCGTCCCGACTTGGGGATGGCGCGGGGGATCGCAGTCATCAGCTCCTCGCGGAGCCTGGTCATGGCTGCGTGGAGCAAAGGGAGAGGGGGAGGAGAGAGGAGCGGGTCAGCCGGCACGCGTTCGCCGTGCCGTGCAAGGGGCGGTTGTCGGCTCCGGGTCGTCGCGGTCAAGCTATAAGAAAAATTTCCAAACTGCGCCGCCGATGAACGGCAGCAAACCCGATCGGGTACCAGCGGCCCAGGGAGCGAGGCGGGCAAGGCGGGCGCGGCTGCCAGCAGAGTCGGCCGCCCCGGGATCCCGCGGACGAGCCGCGCCTCAGGTCCCAACGGCACGCCAATTTTTAAATGGCGTCGGCGGTCTGCGTCCTCACCCTTCCACCCGCGCGTTCATCGGCCCCCTCCCCCCCCCCCCCCCCCTCTTCCAGCGCTCCCGCCTGGCTGTCGGCGACCCCGGTCCGCCCCCGCGAGTGCCGCGCGGGCCACGCGGCCGCGCCGGGTGGTAACGATCTCGCCATCGCGCGAGCTTGCGATCGGTCGTGGCGCGAGCGCGGCTGTTTGCACGCACCATTGTCGACATTCTCGGGCGTGAACGGCAGGCGCTCGCCGGAGACGGCCAACGCCGCGCCGAGGAGCGCGACGAGAAGGAGAACGGGCAGCGCAGACGTCTTCATTTTGGACCGGCACGAGGCGAGCTTGTTTGCCCGACGCGCGCGCCACCGTGCGCAGGTCGCCTCTACGCAGGACAAACTCGCGGTACAAACTCAATCTGCGGAGACAGGCGCGGGCGCTGCGGTTTGGGGAGGCCGGCGACGGTCGCGGCGACGTCGCCGAGGCACCCGGTCTTGGCGCGCGCGCCGAGGGCACGCCTCACGGCTCGGCCGGGGGGCGCTCGGCCGCGCGCGCCGCAGGCACAACGCTCCGCGACCAGCGCGCGCTCCAACCACCGTCCAATGTTTCGACTGCAAAGGGTGCGGCGACGGCGTCGCGATGCGCCGCTCGCCAACGCCCATCCACACAGCGCGGTCGCCGCGGCCGGAGCGGTCGCCGCGCGGCCGCGGCCGCCGCAGCCGGCGAGGCCGGGGCGCCGCCCGGGCGGCGGCCCCTCCGCAGGCCCCGCGGGGTCGGCGCGTCCCTCTGGCGCGCCTCACTCCGCCGACGCTTCGCCCAGCCGCGGGGATGGCGGCGCGCCGCGATCGACGACGAACGGGTCGCAAGTCGAGGGGCGCGCGCTGGGCGCGACGGCCAACGGCAGGCAACGCAAAGGCGTTTGTCATCTGGAGGTTCCCCCGCCCCCCCCCCTCCCCCTTCCCCTCCCCCTCCCCATCCCCTTCCCCTCGCGGCCAGAGCAGAAACGGCCCTGCTGGCAAACCCGTGCCGGGCGGCGATGGCGGCGCGTCGACACGACGCGCTCCAGAGAAACGGACGACGCGTCGATCGCGCTGCGGTCCGCGAGCGGCGCGATCTCCGGGGACCTCGGAGCGCGCAGCCCGAACGCACCAGGCGGGACGGCCACCCTGACCGGCAGACGGCAGAGCGACCCCGAGCGGCGAGGGGCTCTGGCGGCGCCGACCCGCTAGCGACAACGCTCGCCTATCTTGCGTCTCGTCTCTCGCGATTGACGCGGATGGCGTCCACGGGGGCGACGGATGCCTAAACGCTCGGACGCTCGCCGGCAAGTTGCCCGTGCAGCGAGACCCGCCTCCAGGCGAGACCGCTGGCGCGGCTCCGACCGCGATCCGGCCCCGGCCCTTCCAGAAATCGCGGGCCGCTCAACCTGTGCCTTTTTCTTCGTCGCGAGCCGCAGACGCGCTCGATAGTCCGGTTCCAACGCCGCCGGAGGTCGACGCGGTCCGCGCGCAGGCGCCTGCGATGCGGGCACCACCGAAAGCCCCGCCCGATGTCACGACGACGGAATCCGCTCGTCTTCTGGTGTGCGGAGCCCTACCGAGCTTGGCATCCGAGTTCAGAAGCGCCACAACGCCGCCGCCTTTCGAACTTGCACTCTCATTCCCTGCTCCCACCGCGAGGCCACCAGCAACGCGAATGCCCTCCCACACGAAGAAGAACAAAACACGGCGCGGCGCTTTGCGGACGCGAGCGTCGCTGCGGACGCAAAATGCAAAGCCGTTCGAGTGCGTTCGCGCCGTTGGGGGGGGGGGGGGAAGTTCGGCCTGCTCGAACTCGCTCGCGTTGCCCGACTTTCTCAAGGGTCTACCAGACACCGCCGGCGGCGAGCAGAGCCCAAACCTGGGATTTCGAAAACCGGGGGCACGCGGGCGCCACGGCGGGGCGACGCGCTTGATCGCGTCGCGCAAGAGCCGAGGTTCGGTCGGCCGCCAAAGTCCGGGATGACGTGGTCGTAGACGGCGTCGCCGCCGACGGAGCGCAGGCACCGCCGACCCCAGCCGTCCGCTGCCCTCTGCCGGCGGTCACGGGATGGCCGCGCTCTCGCCGAGGTTTTCTCCCAGCACGTAACGGGACGCGCCGGCCAAGCGGCGCACGGCCGTTTCACCGAAAAGACCGCGCTGCGCTCGCAAGAGACGCTCGCGACGCTTCGGTTCCGCTTCGAACGCTGGAAAAACGCGGAACGTCCAGAGTCCCCCCGCGGCGCCCCCAAAACGCGTTTGCCGCCAAAAAGCGCGTGGCAATCCCCGACCGACGCCATCCGTCGGTTGTGTGCTTTGGTTTGCGAACCGAAAGGTAACAGCGACCTTGCAGGCCTTTTGCCGCGGAGAAGGACGAGCGAGAGTCTGCAGACTCGTGCCGCTCGCCTTGCTTCCAGCGACGACCCGTCGACGCGCGTCCCCTCTTCGCAACCCGCGCCCGGTGCCGCTCAAGCTCCAGAGAAATACCAACAGACCTCGCTCGCATTTTCGGGTGCGTCGACCGCGCGGCGCCCGTGCCGCGCGGCCTGAGCGCCGCGTCCCCTTCCGCTCGCCCGCCCGCCCCCACCCTCGCTGTTTTTCGGCGGCGCTGTTCCTCCATCCCTCGCGCCCCCTTTCCGCGCTCCCGGATCGCCGGCCTTTCGCCACGTAGGTGGACCAGCAGCGACGCCCTCTCTGGTCATTCGAAATCTCTCGTAGTCCGCGCGACGCGGCGCAGCGCAGGGAGAGAGCGCGACCCTATCTCGCACCTTCCCATTGCAGCTCGTCCGGAAGACCACAATGGCCTCTTCGAGCTGCATCGAAAGGTAAGCAAGGAAGGCCCGGGCAACGTCGCATGGAAGACTTGGTTTGGAGCCCGCGAAAAAGCGCGCATCGGTCGGCGGGTGGGGCGAGTAGCCGTGCGCGTTTCCGCAGCTGCACCAGCCAGGCGGTGGAAGAAAAAGTAGGGAACCAAAAGGGGAAAAGGAAAAAAAATCACGGGTGACCCAGCCGCGGCAGTGATCGAGCGCCGCGCCGAGGGGACCGACGCAACACGCGCACAATTCTTCGAGAGGCCTCGCATCCGGAATCGGGAGACGTCGGACGCGCGAGATCGTCCCCGTCAGCGGCGTCCATGGGGGCGTCAGGCGCGCCCGGTCCGGCTACCACGCGATGGGCCCGGCGGGCCGACCGCCGCCCAATTCCCGTTCCGATTCGCAGGGGGTGCATCGTTGTTGACCTCGCGGGCGACGGAGAGCTGCCGCCATCGGAAAAAGTGACGCTGCAACCCTTCCAAAAGCCGGCCATGCGCTCGCTCCTGGTCATCCTGCTTCACCGCGGCATGATCAGGTGCTCGCTCTCCCGAACTGCGGCCCGGGCAAAATTTCGCGCCTGGTCGCGTGACGAGGAAGACGCGTACGTGTTCCATTCTGGCGCCCTGCGCTCCATCGGCATCGACTACGCGGAGCTGAACGGGCGGCTGTTGGTCACGCACGACGCGACGTATGCGTATGCGAGCGCCTTCGACCTCCTGTCACGCTCCAGGACGTTCTCGGTGTTCCGGATGCACTCGGGACGGAATCGCCTGCGTCTCTTGCCAGAACACCGCGGCCGAACGGCGTTCAACACGTCACTTGGGGTGTACGAGTGGCGCGTGCTCCCGTACCACGTCCGCGGCGCCGGGTCGCGCTTCCTCGCCGCGATGGGCGCCCTGTTCGAAGAGAACGTCGGCCGAGGCGTCTGCCTGACGGCCTCGGACATCATCGTGTACGCCGACTCGAACGACGAGCTCGAACGTCTGGAACGCATCGTCGACGACAAGCTCGCCCGGGCCGGGTGTGTCGCCAAGGTAGCACCGTCCAGATCCCCTCGGGACAAATACAAGCCGAGGGGCGTGGTGCTCGCGCCAGGCGCGCCCGAGCTCGACCCAGATCGGACCAGCTGCCTCTCACGCACTCTGAAGCTTCCCGACGTCGGTCTGCTGGGAACGGCGCTCCTCAAAGTCCTCTCGTCCTGGATGCCGCGCTCGGAGGCGGTGGCAGAGGCGGCGACGGGACTGCGCGACGCACTGGCGGCGTCAGGGCCAGAGCGCGGCGTGCGCGACACCGCCAAGGCCGCGACCGCGGCTATTACACGGGCGATGGAACGCGATCCGATTCCGGGCCGCGGTCTGCTCGTCTTTTATCTCTACGTCAACGACGAGGCGTACGGAGCATTCCTCGCGCTCGAGGCAGAGCCCGACGGCCGCAGCGCGATCTGGTTCGTCGCCCGACCGCTCTGGGACGTCCAGAAGAAGCTCGGTTTAAAGAGCCGACACCTTTCGGTGCTGCTCGACTGCCTGCATTGGTTCCGCGACGTGATCGAAAATCGGGCCGTCGAGTGCCGGCTGTCACAACCGTCGCTTGGCGACCTCGAGGCGACGGTCAAGAACGACCCGGACGCGCTGGACTTTGACGTCGCCGTCAAGGTCGTCGCGCACCAAGACAACGTGGTGGCCAGGATGCTGTGCGAATCTGCAGCTTACCGCGACGCCGTGGACCGCGCAGAGGCTGATGGCGGCGGGCAAAACGAGGCACCGGAGAAGATGTCGAGCACAGAGCTCGGGATGGTCGCTCCCGCTTCGCCCTGACCTTTACTGGTACTTTTCCGTCGGCACGATGTGCTCACAAACTGTTCGCGACTCGGAATCTACCCGAGTACCGGAATACTGTGCTTCGACAGCGCAGCACGGCGCGACGCAACCTCCCTTCCCCCTCCCCTCCCCACTCCTGGCTCGGTGCTGGAGCGCATCCTGCCCAACTCAGCATTCCTGGATCTTCGCGCGGCGACGCACTTCGACGCGAACACGCCGCGCGATAGAAAAGCAACCAAAGCCACGCTCTGAACAAGCGGAAAGCTTTCGAAGGGGGATCCGCGGCCGACTCCAGTAGAGGTTTGGCGGAAAGGGCTGGCAGAGGATGACGTGCCGCGAGCCGTCCAGATGGGCAAGCCGCGGCGCCATTTCAACTGTGTGCGTTCGACGCCCACACAAACACCACCTCATATATCTGGCACGAATTTGATCACAAAAAACGTGCGACCACGACGCGGGGAACGTCGCGATGGTGGTGTGGAAACGAGGGGAGCAGAGGTGGCACAGCCGGCGGCCGATTGGAAGCGGGGCAATGTGAGGCGGCGGGTGGCCGAGGGCGAGGTGACCCAAACGGCGTCCGACCGAGAGCGAGATGGCACACGATGGGCATGACAAAGCGATGCAAGAACGCGTCATTCGTGCGCTCCGCTGACTAGTAGCCTCCGGGTGGCACGCGGGGCAGGCCAAAGGGAAGCGCAGAACCGCTGGGAGCACCCTCCGGGGTGCCTGAGGCCCTCGCCTGCGGCGGGAGGCCATCGCGGTACTCGGCGAGCAGGTGCTCGGCCTCGCTGGCGCGCGATCGCGAAAACTCCTGCCACTCGAGCATCTTGGTCAGGTGGTAGGCCGCAGAGGCGACCCCGAGTGCGGCCAGCATGTTGCCGCCGGGTCCCACGTAGGGGTTTGCCGATGCGCGGTACCCCATCGCGCCCGCGAAGAGCACGGAGGCAAACGCCGACATCTGGTGGCCGGTCTCGTGTTTGTGCGCATCCTCGGGACTGCTCCCGAGCGACGACGTCCAGAGCGCCCCGACGCCAAACGTCGCGCTCGTCACGGCGCCGGACACGAGCTGCGGGGCGCGGCGAGGGCGTGAGCGCGGCCAGAGGCGCGGCAGAGCAGGAGATGCGCAGGGCGCGGGGACGAAGGAGGGCGCAACGCGCGCGGCGCGTGCCCCGGCGAGACGGTACGCGCCGACGCCAAACCACGCCCCCCTCCGCCTAGCATTCGTCCTCCTCCGCCGACCGCGCGCGGCTAGCCGGAATGTGCCGAGAAGCGGGTCGAGCGCTCTCCCTCCCCTCCCAACGACGCGGCGAGTCGCAGCGCCGTGTTCGACGCACCCCAACCATTGAACGCTTGGACATGTACGAGGAGAGACCGCCGACGGCGGTGACGAACGACATCAGCAGCCCAAGATCTGCGTGGTCCGCCGGCGCCCTCAGGCCTTGCCCGCCGTCTCTGCGGTCGAAGGCGCGGAGACCACGTGAGGGCATCCGGACGCGAGCAAATGCATGTATGCGTCTGTGCACGGCGCTTGTGGCACGGGGGCGCGGCTGCGGCTGCGGCTGCGCCGCGCTGGCCCGCGTTTCGTCGCGCTCCCCGGCGCGCGCGCCGAGACGAATCCGCCGGAGGAGCCCGCGGCGCGCCGCGGGCGCACCTGGACAGCAAACCCATCGCAGTCGCGGCACATGGACATTCTGAGATCATCGCGGGGGCAGTAGTGTTCGCCGCGAGCGCGCGAAATCGCTCCTCACCCCGCGCGCCGCGGGGCAGGACGCGGCGGGGCCTGCGGAGAAGCTGGCGCCTGCGGCAGCGGGGCAGGATGCGACCGGGGAAGAAGCCGGCAACCGCCGCGACGGGGCCGAGCGCGGCACGGGGCGGCCTGCAAGGAGACAGACCGCTGTCACGGCGGCGCGCCGTCCAGGCCGCCTCGACGTCTGAGCGCGCCGCCGGGGGGCGCGGGAGGAGACCGCACGTCGCGACGACAGCCACAACTCCAGTTTCGGCGAGTCTCCGCCCACGCAAGGCGCCTCTTCGCCCGCGACAATCGGACCCGTTGGCCCCCAGCCAGCGACCGCGGTGTGGCGGCGTTACGCCGTCCATCCGCTCCTTCGCGCTCCACGGGCGCTCGAGTTTCGCGCCGACAGCCGCTTAACGCGAACACTCGCGCGTCCTTTCGAGCCGGTCGAAGTCACCAATACGAGGGCGAGTGGGTCGGCGGGCGGCGACGACGCAGCCGGCTCCTGCTCCCAATCTGGCGGCCCGCGTCCCTTCCAGCCGCGGGCCGCTTTGGCTCCGCAGGCCCTCCGACCGCGGGGCTGCGACCGCGCCCGACCTTTCGCTCCGAGGCTGCGCGGCAGATCCCGCGCGCAGACGTGACGCGGCAACCCCTCCTCGCGGGCACGCTTCGAGGCGCGGCGCGATCCTCCGCACCCCATCCTCCCCTCTCTCTGCCTCTGCCTGCCTGACCCCTCGCAATTCGCCGTTCGACGGGCCTGACGAAGCGCGCTCGAGCAAAAATGCGCGCCTCGGCGCCGCGGCCGCGAACGAATCACGCAGCAATGTGGCCGGTCAGCGTCCCGACGACCGTGGTGACCGCGATGACGGCCGCGAGCGCGACGATCGAGACGCCGCCCGCGCGGAGCGCCGGGGACGACCCGCAGCGGGCGGTGAGGAGGCCCGGGAAGACGTACGAGAACATGACGCAGGCCGTCGAGCCGATCAACGAAACGAGCATGTAGACTGCGAAAGAGGGGAGGGAAGGGGAGGGGGGAGGAGCGAGGAAGTGGAAAGCGGGCGGAGAGCGAGCGGCGAGGGACACGAAAGCGGGCGGAGAAGAAACGGCGAGGGACCCGAAAGCGGGCGGAGAGCGAGGGGCGAGAAAGTGGAAAGCGGACGGAGAGCGAGCGGCGAGAAAGTGGAAAGCGGACGGAGAGCGAGCGGCGAGAAAGTGGAAAGCGGACGGAGAGCGAGCGGCGAGAAAGTGGAAAGCGGACGGAGAGCGAGCGGCGAGAAAGTGGAAAGCGGGCGGAGAGCGAGCGGCGAGAAAGTGGAAAGCGGGCGGAGAAGAAACGGCGAGGGACCCGAAAGCGGGTGGAGACGGAGGGGTCGACACTGGCGCTGGAACGACGCTCCACCCCTCTGCCTCTTCTTCCGGCTCTGCAAAGTCGGCATCCCCTTTTCCGGTCGCCCCTCTCCCGGCACGATCGAGCGCCTTCCCTAGCTCCCCCCTCGGCCTCTCCTCGCTCGTCGCCGCCGCCGCCGCCCGGCCACGGGCCAGACGCGCACCCGAAGGGATTGTCACGGAGAGGACGTAGACGACAGCCACGACCACGGCGGTCAGGGAAAAGTACGCCGCCGCCGAGAGCTGGTGGATCTCCGTGCCCCAAACCATCGTCGAGATTTCCGAGCGGATCACAAACGTCTTCAACGCAAAGTTGACCTGTGCACGTCGAAGAGGATGGGTGGGTGGGGGGGGGGGGGGAGAAAGGGGGAGAGGGTTGCGGAGAGGCCGAGGAGCGAAACGCGCCCCTCCTGCCCCCCCCGGCTCGCCTCGCCGTCGCGCGGCGCGTCCGCCCCCGCGCCGCACCATGAGGTTGAAGGCCGTGGAGATGACGATCAGGTAGACGATCACGACGGCGCCGTCGTGCCCGATGATGCGCGCGACCGCCTTGGTGGTCAGGTTTTTCAGCACGTCGCCGTCCGTGCGGCTCCCGAACAGACCGTACCCGGCCAGCGCGACGGAGCCGTACAGGACAAAGCAGAGCCCCAGCGCCAGCTTGATCACGCGCACCATGTTTCCGGTGCTCCTGTCGACCATCGAGTATTGCTGCGTCGGGAGCGCGAGCGGCAAGGGGGGCGATGGATGGAGGGGTCCTTTTGCCGGCGATGCAACAAAGGAAAGGGGGGGGACGGAAGCAGCGCGGGGCGTCGCGCGCTGGCAGAGGCGCGACGCGCAGCGATCAAAGCGGACACGTCGCATTTCCAGGCGACGCGCGGGTGGACCGGCGCGCACCAGACCCCGCCACCCCCGCGCCTCTCCAGCACGCACCAGACCCCGCCACCCCCGCGCCTCTCCAGCGCGCACCAGACCCCGCCACCCCCGCGCCTCTCCAGCACGCACCAGACCCCGCCACCCCCGCGCTTCCCCGGCGCGAGCTCGCCTCACCACGCCCGCGCATTCTCGAAGCGCAGCAGCCCTCGCCGCCCCTGCCCCTTCCCAATGCGCGGGGCCTCCCGCCGCAGCGGGCCCCGCCCGCGCTCTCTGCCGACGCACCACCGGGAGGAGGTTGAACTGGCACGTAAAGGCCAGGAAACCGACGGCGACGACGGACAGAGACGAGACCACCAGGCCGGACGCGCGCGCGAGGAGCGTGTGGCCCTTGAGAGGCGGAAAGAGAGCGACGTCGGCCTTTTGGCCGCGCGCAAACGCGGTCGCTGCGAGCGCGTCCAGAGAGAGCGCGAGCAGCACCATCAGGTAGACGCTGCGGCGCGAGTACTTGGCCACGACGGCAAGATCGCGCGTCACCAGCATCGGCGAGATGCACACGACCACCAGCACGGCCGTCTGCGCAGGAGGGCGGCGAGGGGGAGGAGGCGAGTTGGGGTCGACAGCGGGCACGAGGGGGCGGCGCAGCAAAGGCCGTGAGGAGAAGGAAGAGAAGGGTGGGGGCGCGAAAGGAGAGGGGATGGAGCGACAGGAGGGCACAGGGAGAGAGAACGGGACGACAGGGGAACAAAGAGAGAGGACGCGCAGTCGGGGCGGCGGCGGAGCGGCGGCGAAGGGGTAGAGGTCCCCGCGATCGAAAGCCTCGACTCGAGGACGCGGGCGGCGCGACCTCTTCGACTCGCGCCCTCCCCTTCCCTCCCCCATCCCTCCCTCTCGCGTCGCTAGGCCCTCACCGCCTCGTCCGCGCGCCTCGCTCCTCCGCCTCCCGCGCCGCGACGCGTCGAGGCGCACCACAAAGGCACGGGTGAGAAACCACGGGTTGTCGTGGCGGCCCAGGGCGCTCGGAAGCAGGCCGTCAAAGTCCGGCGCAGAGCCGACCAGCATGTCGGCGATCACGATCAGATACACGATCATGACGCCTGCACACGAGAGAGAGAGAGAGGGGGAGGGGGGGGGGGGAGAGCGGCCGAGGTGAGGGGGGGGCATCGAAAGCGGCGGCAAGGGGAAGCGGGCGGCCCTCGACGCCAACGCCGGCAAAGGACGCAGAGGGTGCGCGGCAGAGCGGCGAGGCGAACGACTCGGATGCGAGAAGAACGAGCGGTTAGGAACGCGCCCGCGCGCAGGGCTCGAGCAGCGGCGCTCGGACGGGCCGCCGGCTCGAAAAGCCCCCGCCGAGGCCGGCTCCCCCGAAAGGCCCCCACCTCCGCACCGGTCACGTGCAGGATGATGGACGACTGCAGGATCTTGCTGCCCGCGCCGCCAAACTCCGACCGAATGAGATCGGCGTACGTGTGCTTGTACCTCGCGCCCGCAGACCTGCGCGGATCGACGGGGATGGCGGCGTCGTCGCCGCGCCAGAGGCGGCGCGGGCCCGCGGCGCCGTCCGCGATCGCCCGAGGCCCGTGGCGCTCCGCGCCCGCGTCGGGGGCGCGGCCGCGAGCGGGATCCGACTCGAGAGAGCGGGAAGAGGGGAGGAGGGACCGCACGGCGAGGCGCTTCCGGCCGCGCCCCGCTTCCGATCGCCTCGCCTCCCCGCCCGGTGCCCGGCGCCCCCGTCGGCCCACCTGACGATGATGGTCGAGGAAAAGTAGGTCAGGCCCACGACCGCCACCAGCAGCGCCACCCCGAGCAGCACGCCGACCTCCTCCAGCGCGTGCGGGAGCGCGAGCATGCCTGCGCGCGAGCGCCAGGAGGGGGTGCGCGCGGCCGTCGACGGGGCGCTTCCGACGCCCGCGCGCCGCGTCCGCGCGCGCGTCGCGGTCCGGAACTCGCGGCGACGGCTGGTACGGCGGCAGCGAGGGGCGCACCTGCGCCCACCGCCGTGATCGTGACATTGCACACGGCTCCGCCGGTGCCGCATCGGCGCGGCTCGTTCGACAGATCGCCCTCGCATTCTCTGCGGCGGACGGGGTGGGGGAGCACGGTCGCGTCCGACGCGAAAGCGCGCGGTCCGCGACCCGCGTGCGTCGCCCCGCGCCGCAGACCGCGCCGTCCGCGCTGCTCGCGCCGCACTCGAGCAGGGCGACGTCCAGCTCGTCGCGACCCATGGCGCCCGCGTCGGTCGGTCTCGGAAGAATCGACAAATGCCGTTCGAGCGACGACAGACTGCGCGCCTCGGCCCCTCGCGCGACCCGCGCTTTGCCACCGCCCTCCGTGCGCGTCTCGCGCGCCGGCGCGTTGTGACCCTGCGATCCCTCCCCCCCCCCCCCCCCCCCCCCCCCCCCCCCCCCCCCCCCCCCCCCCCCCC
>PGFX01000878.1:0-16709 GCA_003612995.1 Prototheca bovis | reverse complement strand
CGTGAGCGCGGAGCCGGAGGCCACTTTGGCCCGGGCTTGGGCGCCGGCCTCGGCGGGGCGTGGCGCGCCCTGTCCGGGCGGGCCGTCGGGGCGCCGACGTCGTCGTCATCGTCGTCGTCGTCTCCGGGCGGGTCGCGGTCCGCGTTGGGCTCGGACCCCTCGAACGGCTCGTCCTCCCCCCCCCGTGGGTCATCGTCGTCTCCGTCTGCGGCGTATCTGTCCGAGCTGGCCCCCCTGGCTCTGGCGCTTCCGCCGGACGGGTCGTGTCCTCTGGAGCCGACCGTGGAGGCGTCTGCGGCGTTTCCGCGCCTGGCGGGGTCGCTGCTGGAGACGGCGCCGTCCCTGCGCGGGTGCGTGGGCGGCTGCCGCAAGGTGCTGGACCTGGACGCGGACAGGGTGCCCAAGGCCTCTCTCCAGAGCAAGCGTGCCCTCGAGAAGTTTCTGCTCAACGCCGTCGGCCTCCGCGGCCGGGGGGGTGCCGGAAGGACGCCTCTCGCGGGCAGGGGGGCCAAGGACGGCCTCGGAGGCGACCCCGAAGGCCGAGCGCTCTTGCGAGCGACGCTGCCGACGCTCCCGGAAGCGTCGATTCCGGAGCCTGCGCTGTCGTCGTTTTCGCTGCCTTCGCTGCCCTCGCTGCGGCTCGAGGGCGCCGGGGACTCTGGCGATCCCGAGTTTGGGATCGGGGACGACCCGGACTGGGACCGCGTTCTCGACCACCTCCTGGCCCCCGACGAGGGGGAAGAGAGGGAGGATGCCGGAGCGTACGGGTCCAGAGGAGGGGGAGGGGACGTCGTGCTCGGGGACACGGCGGGGCAGGAGGTAGGCGACGGCGACGACCGGTTCGCCGCCGTCGGCGCCGACCCGCGCACGCACGACCCTGAACGCGCTCCGCGCTCCGTCGCCGCCCAGCGCGGCCTCGATCGCGCCCCGCGCTCCGCCGCCGCCGCCGACCCCGCCTCCCCCCCCCTGGGATCGTCGCTAGCGAACGTCACGCCTCCTCTGGACCCTTCGCGGCCGCTGGCGCATGCGACCCCTCCGGAGCCGGTGGTTGGCCTGGCGCGGCTCGTGACCGGCAACCTGACCCTGGGCGGCGAGGCGCCCGAGCAGACGGACGTGGTGCTTTTGCTACATCCCCAGAAGCGCCTCGTCGCCTACGAGTGCTCGCCGCCCACCCTCGACGCCTCGAGACGACGCGCGGACGACCCGGCCGCCGAACGAGCAAAGGCCTGGGGGCTCTTCTGATTGCCAAGAGGAAACGCTGCACTCGACCCGCTTTCTGCGCCGTCGCGCCATTCCATGGTTTCTCCCTCCCTTTTTCTCCCCGCTCCCCCCCATTGTATTCTCATCCCTTTTGTTCGCGCGCGCCCTGCTCTCCCTCGACCGAACCCTTCTAACCCGATTCCCCGTCACCTCTCCTGTCGTTTGGCCCCCCCCCCCCTCTCCCCCCGCCACCACCCGCTTCTCCCTTTGTCTCACTGCTGCGCCCCCGCCTTTGACTCTCACGCCCCTGCTCCCCATGCAGCCGTCTCCACCCCGCCCTACCCACCAGCCCAAACCTGCACCTGCACGTGCCCCCCTTCTCTCCCCCCTCGCTCCCCACGCGCTCGGCCCGTCCTTTCCTACGCTGCCCCGCATGGAGAAGGTTACAGACCGTCAAAGGCAGAGAGAGAGAGAGAGAGAGGGCAGATGGGCGCCAAAGGTCCCGGAGGACTTTCACCCGAGGGTTCACGTCATCCTTCGCCTCCTGCGGCCATCGTGTAGTCGTAGTCGATGGTTGGGACGACGCCTGCGATGAACTTGAGGAAGAGGACGAGGGCGTGCTGCACCTGGAAGGGTTTGCCGTCCCTCGCGACGGTGCGCGAGAGGCGCTTGAGCACGTTAGCGTGCTTGCAGGGGTGGATCGAGGCGGCCAGCACGCCGTCGCTGCCGTGCGGGTGCGGGTCGATCGTGACGGTCTTGCGCGCGTGCTCTTGGCTCACGTCATCCAGGACCGCCTGGGGGGGGAGGGGGGCCCGGTGCTCGTCGTAGCCGAGCAGCCACAGACGGGGGACCTGGTAGTACTTGTCGTACGTGATCAACAGGTCGTAGGTTCGGGTCCGAAGCACGGAGGACGGAATCGAGGACGCAGACGGGGCTGCGGGGCGAGCGGAAGAAAAGGGGGCGGCGCCGGCGTGGGCGGTCGAGGACGAGGGGCCTCCGCCGCCGAGCGAAGAGCCCTCGGCGCCCGTTCCGCGCCCGGCGGGGGCGCCGGCGTCGGACATCCAGCCGCCCGAGAAGACGCTCGCCTCGGAGCCCTCGGAGCGCGCGACGGCGGTGCCGCCGAGCGAGGGCCCCCCGACTCCCGTGCTCGCCCCGGGATCGAAGCGCAGGCGTCCGGGACCGCCGCCGGCGTCGGGGTCCTCTCCGCCCTCCACGCGCGTGACCGTCGACGACGCGCGACGCGACAGAGGAGAGGATGCCGGCGGAGGCGACGAACCGCGGGCCCGGGGGAGGGCGGGGGAGGCGCCGAGGGGACCGCCCGCCCCGACCATGGCCCCGTCGTTGTCTTCGTCGTCGGTGTCGAGCTCGAGGTCCGAGAGGTCGGGCACGTCGTCGTCGTCGTCGTCTTCGTCGTATTTGGATGCCGCAGCGAGGTCGTTCGACGAGTTGTGAGACGCGGGCACCGCGGCCGAGGACCGAGCCGTCGGCGGAGGGGGATGCAACGCACCTCCAGAGGGCCCCCGAGGGGCTGCCCCTCTCCGGCAGACGGCCTGGTCGCCCTTCTTCTTCCTGCCGTCGGCATCGGCATTGCCGTCCTCTTCGTCGTCCCCTCCGACAGAGTCCTCGAGGCTCTCGATGTCCTCCGCGTCGCTGTCACCCGCACCGTGGCCCGCCCTGGCCCCCCACACCGCCCCAGCCCCGGTTCCGGCCCCGGGCACATCCCCCCCTTCTCCTCCTGCTCCCTCTCGTGCCGCTGCTTTTGCTCCCTTGTCCTTGGAAAACTCCAGGATGTCCTCGAAGCCGTCGTCGAGCGCTCTGGAGAGGCCGTCGGCGTCGTCGGCGACGCCCGCCGCGAGCCACCCCTCGCCCTGCTCATCCGGCTCCACCTCCACCTCCTGCGAAGCCCCATATGCCTCCACGGCTGACGCGCGACGGAGACACGGCACGCCGCGCGTGATCAGAAACTGCTTCGAGGGAGGGAGGAAGGAACGGGCCTTCCGAGGATCCCCGGCTTGCCTGAGGGCAAAAAAGAGGGAGAGGAGAAGAAGGGGGGGCAGCAGCAGGGGGGATGAGCGGTCAGGGAGGGAGAGAAGCAGAGTGGGAGCACGGGGGGGCGGGGAGCGGTCAGGGAGGGAGAGGAGGGAAGGAAAGGGGAGGAGAGGGAAGGGGAGGGGCGGAAGAGAGCGGAACGGGGCGCGGAAAAGCCAGAACGCAGCAGAGGCGCCCGCTCTCCCCCTCGCCTCTCCCCGCTCCCCCTCCGCCCCCGACGCACCATGACCAGGTGGGGCAGACGTGCACGAGGTAGTCGCCGGCCTCGACAAACTCCTCGGGCGTCAGCACCTGCGCGCGGGACGGGAGAGAGCGGACGCGATCGACCGCTTGGATCCCAATGCCCCGCCCAGCCGCGCGCCGGCGATCGGGACGGACGCGAACGCCGCGACGCCCACAGAGCCCCGACCCTGCCCCCGGAGCGCGCAGACGCGCGCGCGCGCGCGCCACCCGGCCGGCTCGCACCCCCCGACCTCCTCACCCGACCCGCCCCCCGAATCCCCGCCTCTTGCCGCCCCTCCCCTCCCCCGAAATGCCGATCTCTCCCTCTGCGGGCACTCGCGGCCCCAGCAAACACCTCCCCGCCCCCATCGTCCTCCGCTCCGCGCACCCTCGCCCCCGGCCCTGCTGCCCCGTCCCCGCCCGCCCGGACCTGCCGTTCCGCGTCTGCGGGCCTGCTGGCGCGGAACGCACGCGCAGTAACGACGCACCCCCTTTTCGTGGAACGCCGAGCTCGTGCGCGTGGACATGACCGCCTCTGCGGCATTTTTGTACGTCGTGTGGATCCTGTGCCGCAGGGCGTCCATGGCGCCGAGGCGGCAGGGGCCGCGCGCGGGCGACCCGATCCGCGAGACGGGCGCGAAATCGAGCGCGACGAAGCAGTCTCGAACGGCACGCCCAATGCGCGCGGTCCGCACCGCTCGGCCGCGACGAGGTCCCGGGCGCGAGCGCGCGCGGGGGCCAGCGCGCGCGCGCGGGAGACGAAGAGAGGGGGCGAGAGCGACGCGGGGGAGGGCGCGCGAAACGAAGGGGGGACGGCGAGCTGTCCCTCCGTGACGCGCGGTTTAGGCTCCCCCGCCCCCCCCCCCCTCCCCCTCCCCTCCCCCTCTCCGTCTGTGGCGTGCTCGTTCGTCTCCGCCCCCCCTCTCTTTCCGCAGTCCTCGTTCGTGCTAGTGTCACACCCCCTCCTGCGCGTCGCGTCTTCTTCGCGATCGCGACCGTGGCCGCGCAACGCAGGGCCACCCGAGGAAGAAAGGGGGAACGCAGGGAGGGGGAAGGGGGGATGGGAGAGGAGGGGGTCTCGTCGGGGGCAGGGGAGGGAAAAGAAGAAAGGTCTCGTTGGGGGCGAGCTGCCGGGCGGGGTGAGCGTACAAGGGGCAACAAGAGGGGGCGGAGAGGGAAGGGAAAGGAGAGACTAACGGTGGGGGCTGGAGGTGGGCAGAACCAGGGGAGGCCGGGCCGAGCCGGTCACGGCGCAGGTGCGCTGGGTCTTGGTCCCTTGGTCCCTTGGTCCTCCGGCGGACCGATTGGAGGCGGGTCGAACGGTAGAAAGTCCGGTGTCGTCGAATCGACCGCAGGCACATCCCACCCGGCGCGGAAAGGGGGGAAAAAGGAAGCTCCTCGGGCTGGGGCGGGGGGAGGAAGAGACCGCCGGCGGTGGCAGAGGAGGCCGGCGCCTCTCTCTTCTCTTCCCCCCTCCCCGTTCGCGCCTCTCCTCAGACGAGGAGCTTGCGCAGCTCGCAGTTCTTCATGCGTTCCCGTTTGATCCCGGAGTATCCCGCGCAAAAGTGCTCCCAGTAGCTGGCGTGGCCGAACGCGACCACGACGCGCTCGCGGCGCGACCCCAGAAAGCGCTTGAAGGCCGCGATGCGGCGCAGCACGTTCTTCTGCGGCTCGAGGGCGCGCAGCTCGCGCGAAACCGCGCAGTTGGGACGGTCTTTGGGCGAGTACCACCACGTGGCGGGAAGACGATTCAGGTGACGGGAAAGCTCGGGGAAGTCGCGCGAAGCCAGGGGGGGGGGGCGACCCACGTCCCCGGTCGTCACCAGTTTTTCGGAAATCTCGGGCAGCAGCGCCAGGTGCATCGACGGAGGGGCCTCGGGGATCGCTCGCGGCGGAGCGCGAGCCAGAGCACGCGGAGGCGGCGGCGAAGACGCGCGGGATCCCGGACCGGGGCCGGGCCGGCCGCCGACGGCGTCCGTGGACGTCGGGACCCGGGCAACGCGCTCGTCGCCTCCGCCCCGCCCCCGATCTCGGAGGTGCTCTGCGTCGCCAGCCTCCTCCGTCGCACCCCCCGCGCGGTCGCCCTTCTCGCCTCTGGACCGCACCTCGCCACCGGTCGCCCTGGGGGCACCGTTCGACGCGTTGATCGAGTGCTGCTGCGACGCCTCGCACGCTGCCGAGCAGTCGGCCTCGCCCTGGGGGCACCCGGCCGACCCGCACGCCTCGGCGCGCGAGGACGGACGCGAGGCCGCCGGCGGCGCGCCCGCGAGCGACGCGCCCAGCACGCCCCGCCAGAGGTCGATCTCTCCGTCGCGCGACCCATCGGGAGCGAGACCCGCGAGCGCACCGCCCGGCCCGGTCCCTGGACCGCCCGGCCCGGCCTCCGCTCCGGCGGCCGCGCCTTCGGCCGCGTTCGGGCCGCGGCGCGCGCCGCGACCGCTGGTGCTCTCGCGCCGCTCGTCGCCGAAGACGAGGTCCAGGGGGTCTCCTTGGAGAGCGTCGCAACGCATGTCCCTGGTCTCGCCGGCGAGCTCGCGCCCGCGCGACTCGTCCACACCCGGCGCGTCTCCGCGCGGGCCCGCACCGTGGGTCGAGTTGGCCTCCCACGCGGCGCGCGCGGCGGCGCGGTCGCGGCTCGAGTCGGCCTCGAAGAGCGCCCGCGAGGCCACGCGCCCGGCCTCCGGTGGGCCAGGGCTCTCGGCCGACTGCGAGCAGCACGGCTGGGGCGCGCCAGTCGAGGAGTGTGAGATGGGCACCGGCGTGGACGACGCGGCGTCCGCCCCGCCCGGCGGGCGCGCGAGCCCGCCGCAGCCGCGCGGCCACGCGTCCGCGGCGCCGGCCGCGTCCGGGTCGGCGCGCGGCGCCTCTGCCGTCTTGGCGTCCGAGGCCGTCTCCTGGTCGACGCTCGTCATGTCCTCCTCGACCGCCTCCGCGGACGCGGCGGCGGACGCAAAGCCCGCCGCGCCGCTCGACGCTCGAGGCGCGCAGCGGTCCGGCCCCGCGCGGCCGCGCGCGCCGCCCCAGCCGGAGCGTCCGGCGCGGTCCGCTTCCCGCTCCCGCGCCTCCTCCTCGGCGCCCCGCTCCCGCTCGCGGACGCGCGCGAGCTCTTCCTGCATGGCTCTCCAGGCGATGAGCATGGTCTCCATGGCTCTGGAGAGCGGCGAGGCGCACCAGAGGGCGTCCGCGGGGATGCCGGCGTACGCGAGCCGGACGCCCAGCTCGCGCGCCTGCGCGCGCCCGCGCGCGGTGAGCGGCGCGTCGAAGACGGTCGGGTCGTCCCAGGCCGCGGACCCGCCGCCGCGCGCGCCCGTGGCGGCGTTAAACTCGGACTCGCCGTGCCGCACGATGAACACGCGCTTGTAGTCGTCCTTGCGCTTGAAGATCGGGAACAGCTTGCACGCCGAGTCGCCGGAGACGCCCACTGGCGCGGCCAGCTCGAGCGGAGGCGTGCGCCCCACGTCCGCGGGCAGCGGCCGCGGGAACGCCGGCGGGGGCGGCGTCGCGCGCCGGGAGAGAGACATCGAGCCGTCCGAGCGCGCGGGGCACGTCGGCGCCGTCACATCCGACGACGTCGCCGCGGGGGGCGTCAAGCCCACGAGCGGAGCCGGCCCGGGGGAGGGCGCCGCCGCTGGCGTCGGGACCTGCGGATCGGCGGCCGCGTCCCCCCGGTGCGCTGCGGTCCAGGGCGTCGTCCATCCCGCGGGCCCGACACCCACCTCGGAGGGCGTCGAGTGCGTCGACGCGGGGTTGCCCAGCGGCGACGGGTCGTGCGCCGACGCCCTGGGCGCCGGAGGGCCGCGCGCGACCTGCGCGTCGCCGAACGCGCCCCCGGTGCAGCGCGCAAAGGGGTCGTCCATGTCCGGCGCGATCAACGCCGGCAGCGCTCCGCGCCGCGAGGCCGTCCGCTCTCTGCCCGCCCGGTGCCGGTCATCGCCGTCCGGAGCCCAGGCGCGGCCGCGCGCGCCGGCCAGCCGCCTCCCGCGCGCGTCCGCGTCGGCGGCGTCGGTCGCCGCGACGTCTCCACGCGCCGACCGGTCTCCCATGTCCGCGTCCGCGTCGCGTGCGCGAATCCCCCGCCAGGTCTCGGCGCCCGCGCCCGCGCTTGCGCCGCGGGCGAACGCAAAGCTGCCCCCCGAGAGCGCGAGCGCGTGTCCGCGCGGGTCGAGCGGCGCGTCAACGTCCTCGAGCTCGTCGTCACCCGGCGCGCGCGCGGGCCGGTCCGCGCCCAACAGCGGCACCATGTCGCGAAAGGAGACGAAGTCGCGCATCGCGCGCACATCCGCGAGGTCGTGCGGCGAGGAGAGGACGCGCGGCGGGCCGGCGCGCGCGCGCGAGACCGGGCCCCCACCGTCCGGGCCGTCGGGCGACGGTGCCAGGGAGGGGTCGAGGGAGGACCTCTCGCGGTCGCGCGTGCGGCGCCTCCCGTAGCCTCGGCGGCCGTCGACACCAACCTCGTCGTCGTCGTCGTCGTCGTCGTCGTCAAAGTCGCCATCGTCGTGCGCATGCGCGCTTCCCACGCGCGTCCGGTACCCCCGCATCGCCTGCCCGTCGTCCTCGTCCTCGTCGAGTGGGTCGGCGTCGGCGTCGCCGCGCTCCGAAACGGGCGGCGGGGCCCACCACGACCCGGGGGCGGGCGACCCGCAGACGGCCGAAGCGGGCGAGTCCGAGGCTGCGCCCAGCGACGAGGCGGTCGGGACGCGCATGGTGCGCTCGTAGGCGGGCTGCGTGTAGAGCGTAAACCCGTCAGCGTCCGGGTGTCCGCGGCCTCGCGCTGGGAGCAGCGGGGAAGGCAGCGGCGCGAGGGGCGAGCCCATGAGGCCCATCGAGGGCAGCGACGAGAGCTCGCGCGACGACCCGGGCGCGAGCCGCCGCGCCTGCACGGGCGTGCTCACCGACGCCTGGCGCGGCGCGGGCGCCGGCGAGCCCACCGTCTGCTGCGAGCCGAGCGTGCGCTGCGAGAGATTGCCCCAGGGCTGCGCGCCGGGAGGCTGCTGCGTGCGCGGGGGGGGCGAGGCGTCCGCGCGGGACGAGCCGCCCGTGAGCGACGAGGGCGGCGGTGCGCCGCCGTCCCCGCCCCCGGAGGAGGAAGGCGGGGGAGGGCCGGAGGCCGTCCCCGAGAGCGCGCCCGAGCCGGCGTGGAACAGCGCTCCGGACGCGGCTCCGGACATGGCTCCTGACGCCGCGCCGCCGGAGGCCGCCTCCCCGCCTCCCGAGCGCTCCTCGGCCGTCCCGCCGCCGGCCTCCCCGCGCGCCCTCGGACTGCACGCGCCTCCGCCGGGCAGCATCGAGTGTGGACCCAGCGGTGGCGTGCGCCGTCGCGGCGAGAGGAGCCCCGCGGCGACGTCGCAACGCCGTGGCGAGAGGAGCCCCGCGGCGACGTCGCAGCGACGCGCCTGGCGCGGCGAGAGAGAGACGCTCGGGGCGAAGAGCCCCGCGCGGCGCGGCGAGGCGCCGGTCGGATGACGCCGCGGAGAGGTCGACGCGGACGGAATGGGGTACACGGCCGCCGCGTGGAGCCGCGGCGAGCGCGCGCGCTCGAACGGAGGAGCTGAGTCTGGGGCGGGGCAGCAGAGCGCAGCCCCCCCGACCCCCCCCGCGGCACCCGATCCCCGCGCGGCCTGCGCGACGGGCGACCAGACGCCGCGCATGGGCGAGGGTCGGATCGAGGAGGCGGACCGACGCGGCGAGGGCAGTGGCGGCAGCGCGCCGTTGCCCGAGGCTGAGCCCGAGGCCGAGGCGGCAGGCTCGGCCGAGGTGGCCCTCGAGGCGGCCGAAGGCACGTGGAGGCCCGGGGAGGCCTGAGAGAGCGCCCAAGACCCAGACCGCGCGGCCGAAGCGCCAAATGGCGTCGGCGCGGGGACTTCGGTGCCGGACGCCATGGCGCCGGAGCCAGATCCGGACACCGAGCCCGAGCCCGAGCCCGAGCCCGCAGGGATCGGAGGGGGGGCATAGCGGGCCGTGGGGTCGGCGGCAGCCCACCCACCCTCCGCGGGCCCGAAGCAGGAGCCCGAGACGCCGCCCTGCGAATGGTCAGCGCGAAGACCGCTCGCCCCACCACCGCGCGGGAGGGGATCTGCTCGGAAGGCGCTCGCGGCGCCGCCCGGCGGCTCGCCGGCATCGCGTCCTGCGTCGCGTCCCCGCCTGCCGGGCGGGTCGCTCCCCCGCCGCGTCGAGGACGACCCGCCCGCGGCCGCGGACCCGAGCAGGCTGGCGTGCGGCCCCTGCGACGGAAACCGCCTGGGCGACTTGTAGCCGACCAGCGGAAACGGGTTTCCCGCGCCGGGCAGCCTGCGCGGCGAGGGGTGCGCGGGCAGTCCCGGCAGCCGCGCCCTGCCGGGGCTGCCCGCGCGACGCGGCGACCACACGGCCGGCGTGAACGGCGAGCGCGGCGAGGGTTGCGAGCGCGAGAGCGGAAAGGGCGCAGGCGACGACGCGCGCGGTGGTGGCCGCGCCGATTGCGGTGGCGAATCTGCGAAGAACGGCTCGGCGTCGCGCTCGCTCACCCGCGCGCGGCCCGGGACGGTCGGAGACGCGCATCGCGCGCGGCGGAGCGGGTGGTCCGCCCACAAGAGAGCTGAGCCGGAGGAGAGGGCCGCGTCCGGAGCGAGCGTGGGAGCGGGCGACGGCGCGGCTGTGCCGGCGCGATCGTGCGCGCCGGCGTCTGCGTCCGCGCCGGCGTTCACCCCGCTCGCCGTGCAAAAGCCAAAGTCGTCCTGCGGCGTCTCGAGTCCGCACGGGGAGGGTCCGAGCGTCTCGGTCGGGAACAGAGCGGGCCGGAGCCGTTCCTCGGAGCCCGGCGGCGTGAGGGACAGAAACCCGGGCAGGGAGGCGGGCTGGGCGCGGTCGGCGGGCCGGCGGGCGTCGGGCTGGGAGCAGTGCAGCTCTTGCGTGCACGGGGGGTCCCCGTCCGAGCTCCCGCCGGCCCCGAGCGCGTTTCCGGTCGGCGCCTCGATCGGTGCCGCGAAGAAGAGCGGGCTGGGCCCCGGGGGCGTATCGTCGCCCTGCGATGCGTGGGGGGCGGGGGTGCCGCGAGGCGGGTGCAGGGGCGAGGGGTCTTCCGCGCGGGCGAGCCCCTCCGCGGCGCGATCGAACGCCTGCGAGAGGGGCCATCCCACAGGCACCGCGGACGCCGGGTCCAGGAGGGGCTCGCGGTTCTCGTCGGCCCCGCCGGGTGCCACGCCGGAGCTCGGGAGGGGCCACGCCGCCGGGCGCCGCTCTGGAACCCGGTCGCGAGAGGCGAACGGGAGGAACGCATCGGCGTTGACGTCCGCACCATCGCCGGAGTCTGGCAGACAACACACAGGACCCTCGGCCGGGTGATTCGGGGGATCCCGATCCCCGAACGCCCGGTCCGCCTCTCTCCCGGGCCCCGCCCGCCCGAACGCGCGGTCCGCCCCCCCCCCGGACGCTGCCCCCTTCCCCGTCCCCTCCTCCGGGCTGGCCGCCGCCCCCGCCCCCCCCGCTGGCTTTCCCGCGCTGTCTGCGGGCGAGTCGAGGGCGCCCTGCGTGACGAAACGCCTCCGGAGGCTGTTGAGGGCCGATTCGGGCAGCTCGACCAGGCCGCCCCTGACGCGGCCCCCGCCGCCAGAGCCCTCCGGAAGCAGCCCGGGGACGAACCGGTCCGGCCCGTCTCCCGCAAACTGCGACGAAACGAGACACGTCGTCGGCGTCGCCACGACGGACGAGGGGAAGAGAGGAGACGGGAGAGGAGAGTCGTCCTCGACCAAATCGCGATACTGCGCGGGGAAGAGGGGGGAGGGAGGAAGGGAGGAGGAAGGGGTGGAAGGAAAAAGGGAGAGGAAAGGATGGGAGAAGATGGCAGAGGAGGGGCGTGCGGGGCTGCCAGGTGGGGGAGAGAAAGGAATAAAAAAAGGACCCTTCTCGGCTCCCTCCCGCCTCTTGTGCTCGTCCGCGCTTGGCTCTCGGCACGTTTCCGTCTCTTGCGCGCCCGGCCCATTTCTCCCCTCCCCTCTTGTTCCGTCACCCTCCCTCGCCGCCGCCGCCCGCCCGTCTCCTCCCATCCCTCGTTTCTCCCCCCCCGCTTCTCGTCTCCCACCGCCCTCCACCCGCCACGGCCCGCCCTCCGTCCGCGCCTGCGCCCGCGGCGCTGCGAATTCCTCGGCGACAGCCCGGCGCACCTCGCCCATCGGGAGCGGGTCTCGGTCGTAGCCCTCGTCCGGCCGGATGCGCTTGGAGTCGCGGTAGACGCTCGAGAGACCGTGTCTGGCCTGCTTGAGACCCGGAGGCGCTCCTGGACTCGCCATGGCGAGGTCGCACGGCGCCGAGGCGAGCGCGGCGCGCGAGCCGGCGCGGGGCGCGTGGTCGTCGGCAGCCGGCGCGGGTCACGCGCGCACCATCGCCGGGCGCCGTCTGCGACAGGCGCGCGGGGTCCCGGGCCGCTGCGCGATCGCGAGCGCGGCCAGCGCCTCGCTGCCTTCTCACGCGCGTATCTCGCTCACCCAACGAGCGCGCCGCCGGCGCGGGAGCGCGCACCGCGAGACGAGGGGGAAAAAAAGGCTCGCGCGCCAGAGGTCGTGCGGACCGCCGGGGGCTCGCGCGCGCACGCACGCAGCTCTTGACCGCGTCCCCCCCCCCTGCGGGTCTGCGTCACGAAACTACGGATCGCAGTGGCTCGAGCTTCGCGCGCTCGCGCAGGCCGTGGGCATGTTTGCTGGTCCCCGAGGGGGTGTGGGGCGCGACCGAGCTCGCGCGCGCGAGCGGCGCGGGCCGGGCGGGAGGCCAGGCGCGAGGAAAAGGGCGCGGGCAGGCAGCGGGGGGAGAGGAGCAGGGGGGAAAGACGCCCTCCTCGCCCCGGGGGCACGCGGAGGGAAAAGGGAGGCAGGGAGGGCGCACCTCCGGGATGGGGAGCGGAATGCACGTGGATCGAGGGGTGAAAGGGACGCGTCGGTGGCGGTAACGAGTGGAGTGGGAAGCGAATCGGAGGGAAAGCGGGGGCGAATCGGAGCGGGATGGGGGGGGGAAGGGGGGTACGAGCGGTTCAGTCAGCGGTTTGAACAACGCCTTTCCCTGCCGGAGCTCATTTGAATCACCCCTCCCCTCCTCGCGGACGCTTCGGTGCGCGTCGCTCGAAACCTTCCGGTCCGTCTCTCCTGTCTGCCATCCGCCCGCTCTTGCCTGCGTATCGATTTTTTGTTTCCCCACGTCGACGCGTTCTGGCTCGCACTTCCACCCTCCCCCCCTCCCCCCCCACAGGTGCCACGTGCCTCCCCCTCTGCTCTCCCTTCGCTTCGTCCCCCGCGCTCTCCTCGATCGGAGCACGTTGCACGGAGCGCGAAGAGGCAACTCGCACGCGTGTATATGTGTATGCATGCACGCGCACGCGCGCAGGCTGCCCGTTTCTCGCGTCGACTGCGGCGGGAGCGGAGCGGAGGGAAGAGGCTGCGGGTGCCTCTGGGGGTCTGAAAGAAATCATTGGGGGCGGGGGTGGGCGAGGGGGGGGCGGGCGAGGTGAGGAGAGACACGCACGCGCGCGGGGCGGATGAGGAGAGGACGACGAAAAAAGAGCGAGCGAGGTGGGTGGAAGAGGGAGAAGGGAGGAAGAGAGTGGAGCATGAGGGGAGGGGTGACAAGCAAGGGGGGCGAGATGCCGAGGCCCTGGGGGCAGAAGCAGGGAGGGGGCGGGGGCAAAAGGGGGAGGAGAAAGGTCGAAGAATTGGGGAAGAAAAAGAAGGAGAGCGAGGGACGCGCTGAGGGCAGGAGAGGTCTGGGAGACGGCAGAATTGGGAACTACAGAAAAAAAAAGGCAGAGATAGAGAGGGGGGGGGGGGGGGCAAGGGAGAAAGACCGAGCGCGTGCGAGTGGCGGAGGAGGGTGGGAAGAACTGGCAAGGGGGGGGGGGAGGGGGGCAGTTGGAGGCTCGAGAGAGAGAGAAAGAGAGGGGAGCGGGTCGATTTCCTTAGTACCATCCCCACCGGAGCATCGTGAGCGGGAAGATGAGCACGCAGCTAAAGCCGATGGCCGAGTAGGCGAAGAACCGGATGAAGATCTCCTCGTCCCACGGTCGGCCCCGATCGTCTCGCGCCAGCGGTGAGGCAGAGGGGGGGGTGGCGGTGGTGGAGGGAACGGAGGAGAGGGGGACGGAGGGCGGGGAGAGGCCGGGGGCGGGCAGCGGGGCGGTGGGCGAGGGCGTGGCCGGGGAAAGCGCGGCCGGGCCGACGGGGGTGACGGCGGGGAGGCCGGCGTTGAGGGCAGGGGGCGGGCTCGTAGGGGAAGAAGTCTCGTCCGCGGTCGTCCCCTGTCCGGTTCCCCCCCCCTTCTTGGCAGTTCTGGATCTTCCTCCCCAGATGCCTTGGTCGTCGTATCCTCCCTCGTCGTCCAGCAGGGCTCCGTCTCCCGCGCCCCAGACATCGAGGAGCGGGGGCTGCCAGAGCCTGCGAAGCCCCTGCGGCGCGAGGCCGAAGAGGCGGGGCACGACGAGGCGGAGGACGGCCCGCGTGGCCTCCTTGCAGGCCACAGCGAGCGGGAGGCCCAACGCGATGCGTCGCGCGAGCACCCAGAGCGACGCTGGCGCCAGCTCGCGCGCGGGCGGGCCGTCGGCGCCCCAGCGCAGCAGCGAGCTGGCCGAGACGCCGAACGCGACGCCCGCAAACGAGGCCGAAAACTCGAGGCTCGGCGTGTGCCGCGCGGGCGTCGGGTGAAAGCGCAGCAGGAGCGCCGCGGAGAGGAGCGCCGCAAAGCACCCCGGGAGGGCAGCCGAGGACCACGGCGGGGCCTCGAACAGGCTCGGGGGAGGAGGGGGGGAGAGCAGCGCAGCGGCGCAGGAGGACCCGAGGGAGGAGGGGCACGTCGAGGGGGGCGCAGAGAGCGAGGAGACGACCGAAGAGGACAGCGCGGAGACGCGAGAGCACAGCCACAGCGGGGAGGGAGAGAGGGGGGAGGGAGAGGGAGGGGAGGCGGAAGAAGCGTCCTGGGGGGACGCAAGGGAGCCAAAGGAAAATAGCCTGCGCAGAGCCTCTCCGAGGCCCTCGACGCCTCCGACGAGGCTTCGCTCCGCGGCGCAGAGGAGGTCGACGCCTCCGAGGGCGGCGCCTCCGACCGCCCCCTGTCCGACGTCCCGGAAAAGCCCCAGCGCGTCCCCCCGCGCAGCCCTCTCGAGCGCGGCGCGGACGGCCCGGTAGCCGGCGTAGGCCCCGCGCCCTCCCGCCCTGCCGACGCGCGGAGCGAGATACCAAAAGCCCGAGGTGACGAGCGCGCCGGCGAGGGCGCCGCCCCAGAGGTCGAGGGGCGTGTGCACGCCGAGCTGCATGCGCGTGCGCGCGACGAAGAGCGTCCAGAGCGCGACGCCGAGCGCCAGCGGCAGCGCACGCGCGCGCGCGCGCTCGTCGCGGTCGGCAAAGTACAGCAGCGCGTAGAGGTACATGCCCACCGTGTTCATGACGTGCGATGACGGGAAGCCGTACTCGAGCGCGTTGCGGCGCGCCTCGTCCGCCTCCGCGCCCACGACGCGCACGCGCCCGCGCCCGCCGGGGGCCGCCGCGGGGCGCGGGCTGCAGCAGAGGTCTTTCAGCGCGTTGCCCACGTACAGGCAGAACGCCATCAGCGCCACCGTGCGCACGCACAGATCCGGAAACCCGGCGAACAAAATGGCGGGAAGCGCCGAGCCGTAAAAGGGCACCGACACCGTCAGGCCCACCGCCCCGGCCGCTGCCAGGCTCGCGCGCCCGGCCAGCCGCTGCGCCCGCGCCACCGCGGGGACGCCCTCGGCGGCCAGCCGCACGGCCCGGGGGTGCGCCCACGCGCGCGCGCGACGACGCAGAGGAGGGACCCAGAAGACCACAAGCAGCGCGCATAGAACCAGCGCGCTCCAGGCGTGCACGGGCGACGACGGAGGGAGCAGCGGGAGCGCCACGATCGCGCCCAGCGTCGCCAGGGGGGTCACCGTCGAGAAGAGCGACGAGGGAAGGGGAGGAAGCGCCGAGGACGAAGAACCAGCCACGTCCACCACCGCAGAGGGAGGGACCGCGCGGAAACGCATCGCCTGCGGCCCGCCAGAGGGAGGGGAGGGGGGAGCGGCGGCGGCCGAAGGGGGCACACTCCCGGGGGAGAGGGCAAGGTCTTTCTGGCCGGCAGGGACGAGGGGAGGGGGCGCAGAGCCATCCGCGGAAGCCGCGGAAGCCATGGGTGCCAGTTTGAATTCCTCGCTTTGTTTAACCTTCTCCTCCGTTACCGTCGTTACCGTCTCCTCTCTACTCAGCGGTTCGCAGAGATGACAGACGGCAACTCGCGAGGCCTCGCGGGCGCGCTCTGCGCCTTCCTTTTCCAAACAGCAGCTGCGCAGCAAGGAGCACCAGGGGGGGGGAGGCAGAGTGAGGGGCGCTGGCTCGTTTCCGCTCGCCTAGGCTCTCCTGGACTCTTCTGCGTACTCCTCGGCCCTCCTCCGCTCTCCTCCGCCCTCCTCGGCCCGCCTCGGTCCGCTTCCGCCCCCCGCGCTCGCCTCGGTCCGCCGAGGCTCTCGCCGCTCTCTCCTCGGCTCCTCCTCGGCCCTCCTCGGCTTCCCCCCCCCCCCCCCCCCCTCACCCTCGTTGCTTCCCCATCCGATTCTCGGTCGTTCCGCGGCGCCAGGAGCGCGTCCCCTCTTCTCCCCGCGGCGCCCGTCGCATTTCCTCCAAGGCCGGCCCACGCGTGCGCTCGCGCGCGGCGGCCCTGGCCCAATGGGCCCCGGCGGGAGCGCAGACGCGGTGGGGCTCCTCGCCACTGGCCTCGCAATGCCTGCGACGCTCGGCCACCTCGAATTGCGCGCACCTGCGCGCTTGGGATCGGGTCGGCGCGCGGGGATCCGCCGCGCGGGCCGGGGCGCCTCGGGGGAGGGACGCGCGAAACGCGGCGCGATCAATCGGCCAACGCGGCTCGGCGCTCCGAGAAAGCTGCGGGCCTCAGAGCGCGTGCCGGAGAGCGCCGCGCAGAGATCCGGATGGATCGATCGCTTCAAACGCTGCCACGGGTCGCGACGCGATGCTCGCCCGCGCCGCGCGACGGGCGGCGCGCAGCGCGCGGCTCGAGGCGCCGAGGGCGCGGGCGCGCGACGGCCCCCCAGGTTTGCTGCGAGGCGCCGAGGCAGGGGTGGGGGTCGCGGGAGGGAGGCGGGCAGGGGGCGGAAGGGAGGTGGGGAGGACGAGGGCACGTGAGGAAAGGGGGTGGAGCAGGGGGAGGAGAGTGAGGACGTGTGGCGCCGCCGGCGCCTCCCCCTCCTCCCTCCTCCCCCCTCCTCCCCCCCCCTC
>PGFX01000877.1:0-34984 GCA_003612995.1 Prototheca bovis | reverse complement strand
GCGGGGGCGCTGCAGGCGCGGGCGCCGAGTCGGAGGAGTCGTCGGCCGCGTCGGCCGCGCCGGCCGCTGCGCCGATTCCCGCCGAGCCGGACGTGTTTGGGTGGCGCGCGCCGCTCCCGTCGCCGCTCCCGGCGGTGCCCGCGTGGGCGGACCTCGAGCAGGCGCTGTCCTCCCTGCTGGCGTCGCCGGCAGCGGGCCCCTGCCGGGCGCTGACGCCGCTCCTCTACGCGATCTTCTGGCAGCTGCGCCTCGGCGACCTGGTCGTCCCCGAGTCGCGGTACGAGGCGGCCACAAAGTCGCTGCAGTCGCAGCTGCGCGTGGCGCGCAACAAGCTGGACGCGCTGAGGCGCGAGGCTTCGCGCGGGCCGGCGCAGCCGGGGAGCGAGGTCGAAGCCTACGAGCTCTCGCGCCAGATCGAGCGCGACGCGCAGCTGCTGTCGCAGCTCCCGAGCGACCTCTCGCGGCAGCGCGCGACGGCGAGGCGCGTGAACGAGCGCCTGCAGCGCACCAAGAGCCGCTGGGTGCTGCCCGCGGACCGCATCACGACGCTCAACACGACCGTGCCCTCGGAGTTTGTGTCCTCGTGCCTGCTTCCCCGCTCGCTGGCGTCCCCCGAGGACGCCGTCTACTGCGCCCGCTTCCTGGCCACCGCGCACCGCCTGCGCGTGCCTCGCCTGAGCCTGGTCAACGCCCTCTCGGGCGTGCTCCCGAGCTTTGGGCGCCTCGTGGTCTGCTCGACGCCGCGCGAGGCGACTTGCCTCGGCATCTTCCTGTGCGAGGTCCTCGAGCTCGCCGCGGCGTGGAAGGAGCAGGGGACGTACGCGCGCGAGTGCGCCTCCTCGCCCGGGTTTTGCACCAAGCGCGGGGACGCCATGCGGCCGCTCGCGCGCAAGGAGTTTGTGGTGCTCGTGGCCAACTGGCACCGCGCGCTCGCAGACACGGTCTTCAAGCCCGCGCTCGCCTCCGGGGAGTACGTGGCGGTTCGCAATGCGCTCATGGCGCTCGCGCGGTGCGTGCGTGCCTTCCCGGCTACGAGGGCGGACGCCAGGTCGCTCTGCGCCGCGGCGGCGGCAATCCGCGACGACGACGAGCGCGAGGACCTGCGCACCCTCGCGCGCATGTACGTCACGACGGTCGAGGCCAAGGTCCGGGATCGCGGAGAGGCCATGCCCGCGGGGTACGAGGAGCTGGCCGAGAACCCGAGGGCCAAGCGCGCCGGCAGGACCGACGGCGCTGCGACCCCGCCCGCCGGAGCGGCCCGGCGCGTCGACAAGGGAGGGCGGAGCGGGGGCTCCGAGCGTGCCCCCGCCGGGCGGGGCGGCGCGAAGGGGTCTGGCGCCGGCAAGAGGGACCCGGGAGGCGACTGCGACGCCGGCCCTGGGCTCGGGGCCGCGGGCGCGCGCGACGGCGGCAACGCGGGAGGTCGCCCCGCCGCCGGAGAGCCTCGCTCGGGGCGCGAGCGAGGCTCTCCGGGGACGAAGCGCGGCCTCGAAGCGTCGGTCGCGTCGTCGCCCCAGGCGGCGAGCGCGTCCGCGCGCGGTCGCCAGGACGCCAGGCGCGAGGTCGCCGCTCCCGCGAGGGCGACGGCCTCGCCGGGCCGAGGCGACGAGGAGGCGCGGAGGAAGACCCCCGGGCGGCAGGAGGAGACGAGGAGGCGGGCGGACGAGTCGCTGGACTGGAGGAGCGACGCGCAGAGGCGCAGAGATGGCGACGACTCGCGGTTGGGCGCCAAGCCCGGCGCAAGGCCCGACGAGAGGCCGGCCCCGAGGCGCGACGCGCGGGCCGACGCGCATCGGGTGCCCCCGGGAGGCGGCGGCGGCGGTGCCGGTGGCGCGGGCCGTGCAGGCTCCAAGCTGCGCGCAGACGCTCCCGAGTTTTCGTCCGCGCGGACGAGGGACGCCGCGAGCGGCGAGGACCGCCAGCGCGCGGCCGCCTCGCCCCGGCGGACCGAGAGCCGCGACGCCGCGCCGCGCGCCCACGCGGCGTCGGCGCGGCCGTCGCAGCCGGACCTCCGGAGGGACCTGCGCCGCAGCGAGTCTCCGTCGCGTTCCTCGTCCAGCCGCCAGGCGCGCGACGACGCGCAGGAGGCCGTCGAGCGCGAGGCGAAGAGGCGGCGGCGCGAAGGCCCGGAAGAGGCGCCGAGGTCGGCCCGCGACCCTGTCCGCTGGGGCGGCCCCGATCCGCCGAGCGGTCGGGGGGGGGGGCGGCCGGAGCCCGAGCCGTCGACATCTTCGCATCGCTCACGCGGGTACGACGCGCCGCACAGGGCGTCAGATCGGCGATCCGACGAGCGCAAGCCGGGCGGCGGGTCTGTCGCCTCGACGCCCTCGCGACACGCCTCGAGCCCGCCCCCGCAGGCGCGCGGCGAGCACCAGCCGCGCCCGGGCGACGGACGCGAGGGCGCGCAGGCCGACCTCCGCCTCGCGGTCACTGAGGACGCGTCTCGGCGCGCGAGGGGCTCGTCCGACCTGCCTCGCGCGTCGCGGGGCGGGCGAGACGAGGACGGCTCTCGCCCTCGCGAGGACGCGCAGCGGGGCGCGGACGCGCATTCGGATTCGCGCAAGCGAGAGCGGGACGGGGATGCGCGGGATGTGCGGACGCAGAGGCCTCGCGAAGAGGGTCAGCGCGACGCGCTTCCCGATCGCCTTTTGGCGCGGCTCGGGGACGGCAACCGAAGGGGAGGCGGCCGCGACGGCAGAGATGGGAGGGACTCGAGGGACAGGGATCGACGCAGACACCGCTGAAGGCGCTAGGCGGGGCGCGATCGGAGGGCCCGTGGCGCCTCGAGGGCAGCATCGGCCGTTTCCGCCAGGCCTTGTAAGCCGTGGGGATGGTCCTGGCGTTGAGCGGCCGACGAAGAGAGTGGGGAGAGTGGGAACGAAGCGACGCTCGGCGCGGCGAGTCTGAAGCGCGTCCCGCTGGGCGAGCGCGAGAGGGTGCTGGCGGGCGCGCGGCTGGCGGGCCGGGGCGATGGACGCGCCGGCGGCGACCGCGGCCGCTCGCGGCCGCTCGCGGCCGCCCGGCTCCCCTCCCGCAAGGTCCGCCTGGAGGCGCGCGCCGCCGAGGATGCAGACGCGCGACCTGCTGAGCGCCTCGCAGCGTGTGCGCAGATAGAGCTTTGTCGGAGGAAATTCACCCAGGGGAATCGCCGCAGCGACGTGTGGCGCCGCTCGCTCTGTGTCGCGGGCCGTCGCCCCGGCGGGTTGTTCTTTTGCGCGCGGTCGCCGGGAGCCGCCGAGAGCCGCCGGAGGCCGCGGCGACCGGAGAGCCGGGGGATCGGCGCGTGCGGTGCCCGCGGATCATCGACGATGGACGCGTGCTGGATCGTGCCGACCGATGATTTGGGCATCCAGTCGTGGAGTTTGCACCCCGAGCTCGGATGCGTCGGGAGCGGCGACGAGGCGGACGCGCTGCTGTGCGCGATCCGCGCGGTCGAAGCCAGGTGCGACCGGAGCCCCCCCTCCGGGCGGCGGGGGCCGCCCCTGGGACGTGTCCTTTTGCCAGGGCGGGGATCAGCGTGTCGCCGCCCGGAACGCTCTGCTGCGAGTGCCACGCGCCGCGTCCGAGCCGGCTCTCTCCGCGGCGCACCACTTGCGCCCGCCCGCCGTTCGCCCCGCTCCGCCCCTCTCTTCCCGCCTCTTCCCGCCCCCTCCTCTCGCCCGCTCTGCCCTCCCTTGTCCAATCCGCACCTCCTCGCCCTCCCCCGTCCAACCCGCACCTCCTCGCCCTCCCCCGTCCAACCCGCACCTCCTCGCCCTCCCCCGCCCAACCCGCGCCCCTCGACCCCCTCGTTCCCCTACGCCGTCTCCCCACCCCCCTCGACCCCCTCGTTCCCCTATGCCGTCTCCTCACCCCCCTCCCCGTCGCGCGCAGCGGAGCGGCTCGCGTCGGGCGCGATGCCGCGTTCGCGGTCGTCGCGTACCATCCCGGCCTCTTGGCGGCCGTTTCGCAAGCGCTCGAACGCCACGACATGACACACACGCCAGGTGCGCTTCGGCGGCGCCTCTGAGGCGCCGGTCGCGGACGCCGAGACGGGACGCGCCCCTCGAGTCCCGGAGGCTGAGGTGGCGGCGGGCCGCGGGGCTCCGTTCGTCATCCGGACGGGCGGGGCGCGGTCGCGGCGCCTCCGGCCCTCTCCCGACAGGGTGCCTCTCCACCCTCGGATCGACCTGGTCCCCTCCCCCCCCCCGCCCCCCTCTCCTGCATACACACGCGGTCCGCTCTCCCTTCCGCAACGCTTCAGTCCTTCTCGAGCGCGGGTGCACCTCGGATGCCGTCCGCGCGGCCCTCGAAGCCTCCGGCGTCGCGTGCTCGCCTCGGGTGCTCGGATCGGTGCCCGGGCCGTGGTCCCGCGTGCGTGTGCGGCGGGTGGCGCCCCGGCGCGACGCGTCGACGCTCGGCGCGCTGCGGACGCTGCTGCCGCTGTTCGACGACGACGTCTTCGCCGACACAAACTTCGTCGGCCGCGACCGAAATGCCTGGCGCTCAGGGTGGGTTGCCGAGGACGCCGAGTCCTCGCGGCCCCTCGCGGCGCTGCTCGCAGCCGCGGATGGGCGCGTTGGCGTCCTCGCGCACCCGGCACTGGGGCCGAGTTTCGCGACCGTGCTCTGCGACCGGCTGCTCGAGGCGGCCGTCGCGGACGGCGTCAATGCGCACCTCTACGATCTTCTTCTCGCCGCAGCGGTGATCGCGATCGAGGCGATCTCTAGCGCGGAAGCGGAAGCGGAAGCGGACGCCGACCGGCGACGGCCGGAAACGCCCGCACGCGCCCCGTCCGCCTGGAGCGACCCTCCGGAAGGCAGAGGGGGGTGGGCGCTTCCGGGTCCGCGACAAGGTCCCTCCTCCACCGCGACCTCGCGCGGCGCGTCGGCCGTCCGCGAGATCCCAAACGGCGCCGGAGCGAGCGGCGGCGCCCCGGCGGGGTCCACAGAGCGCGGGCCGCCGGACGACCGGGGCATCGAGTCGCGGGGACGACTCCAGCACTGCGCCGGCGGCTTGGCGGCGGCCATCGCCGGCGCGGCGCCGGGGCACCAAGGAGTCGGAGACCACGGCACGAGCGCGAGATCTCGCCCTGTAGGATCTCTCGCGGCGCTCCACGGTATCCGAGGAGACGACGTGCTGCGTGGGAGCGGGGCGAACGCGAGCCTCGCTGCCGAGGACGCCCCCCTCTGGCCGCCCCAGCGCGCGTCCGCCGACCTCGCGCGCGGCTCCGCGTCCGGGGCGATAGGCCTTTCACTTCCTCTCCTGTTCGACGACGCGAACGGAGCGTTCGGCGACGCCGCACCCTCGAGCCCCGGGGGCGTCGGCCAGCCGCCGACGTCGGAGGTTCCGGTCGCGCCCAAGGACGATGCCGCGGTCGGCTGCCGCGGTGCGGGCCCATCTGCTCGCCTGCTCGACTCGCTTTTGGCCGTCGCGCGTGCGTTCCTGCAGGAAGTCGGTCTGCCCGTCGATGGCCTCTCGACAGACCTCCCCATCCTCGAGACGGGGCTGGACTCGATCGACCTCCTTCGCCTCACGGACGCGTTAGCCGAGGCGACCGCGATCGACGTGCCTCCCACCGCGCTGTTCGACCACCCCAGCCTCGCGAGGTTTGCGTGTTGGATCGAAAACGAACGAGCGCTCTCGAACGGGAATTTTTTCGCGAACGTGGAGGACCGGAGCGATCCAAAAGGCAGCATGGGGAGTGCCCGGGAGGGCAGATGGGACTTTGCGCGATCGGACCGTCCCGAGGCGAGCGGCCGACCGCGCGAGGATGACCCTTCTCACGCGAACCCAGAGCCCGATCGACGAGCCACCGAAGCCGGTCCCGGCCCCCCTTTGGTCGCTCGCGCGGTCGGAACCGACCCTGGCCCCCTTTTGGTTGCTCGCGAGGCCGGAATCGTAACGGTCGCTCTTGCGGTGCCGGACGTCTCATTCGCGGACGGAATGCCCAGCTCGACCTCGGACCGCGACCGCAGAGCTGCGGGTTCGCCTCGGTGCGGAAAAGCCGCTCTGCCGCCCACGATCGCAGCCATGCCGCGCCGCGCAGCCAAAACGCTGGCGATCGCAAGCGTGGCGTCGGTGCTGGCGGGGGGGGATGTCGGCGGAGCGCTCGAACCTCCGCCCGACGCGCCTCGCTCGGTCCCCGGGTGGAGGTGGGACGTGGACGGGCGGTGCGGAGGCTCCTCGGCGCGTTTTGTCCTTCCACACGCGCGGTTTGCAGCGTTCATCTCGCGATGCGACGTCGTTGGCGTCGATGCGGCCGCGCTCGGGCTCGGCGGGGCCGAGGCGGTCGAAGCCGACCCGCAGCAGCGGCTGGTGCTGAGGCTGGCCGTCGAGGCCATGGCCGCAGCCGGACGGCCGTTCACGCTCTTGCGCGACGCCGGCTCGGAGAGCACCGCGATCGCTCTCGGAGCGAGCTACGCCGAGTACGCCGCGCTGTGCGAGGCGGCGGTGCGCGCCGGAGGGTCCGGTCCCGGCCCCTTGCGCGCGGCCGGGGGGGCTCTGAGCGTCATCGCCGGGCGCGCGGCCTACGCGCTAGACCTCTCGGGGCCGGCCGTCGCCGTCGACACGGCATGTTCTGGTTCGCTCGTGGCCGTTCGAGTTGCCGCGCGCGAGCTCGGCCTGGGCGGCGCTCCCGCGCGCTGCGACGCCGACTCCGCGGCCGGACGCCGGCCCTCGCGCTCGACCCGGGCGCTGGCGGGCGGAGTCAACCTCTCCCTGCTGCCGAGCACCCCGGCCGCGTACGCGGCTGCCGGCATGCTGTCGCCCTCCGGACGGTGCCAGGCGCTGGATGCTGCGGCGGACGGCTACGTTCGGGCGGAGGGCGCTTCGGTCGCGAGGCTGGAGGGAGCGGCGAGCGGGGCCACCTGGCGCTCTGGAGCCGCCGTTGCTGTCCTGGCCGGGACCGCCGCGAACCAGGACGGCAGGTCGTCGAGCCTCACGGCTCCGAGCGGCCCCGCGCAGGAAGCGCTCATCCTGGAGGCCCTCAGGGAAGCTTGCACGCCGCCGCGTGGTCTTGATGCCCTGTCTCTGCACGGCACCGGGACGGCGCTGGGGGACCCCATCGAGACGTCGGCGGCCGCAGCCGCCGCGCGCGGCCCGCGGTGGCCGTCGGGGGACGACCCGCGACGGCCGCTCGGGCTCGCAGCCACCAAGAGCTCTCGAGGCCACGCCGAACCGTGCGCTGGCGCCGTTTCCCTGACCGTGGGGATTGCCAAGCTGCGCCAGGTCGCTTCGGACGCGCTCGCCACCCTCCGCAACCTCAACTCGCTCGTCGCCGGGGCCCTGCACCGCGCGCGCGCGACAGTGCACGCCCCACGGCAGAGCGGCCCGGCCGCCCCGCGCTCGGCGGGCGTGAGCGCGTTTGCCTTTCAGGCACGTCGCGCGGCGCGACGCGGCGGCACGGATGCGCGGACGCTCGCAGGCTATCCGTTTCTTCCCGCTCGCTTCATCCCCCTCGCTCGTTGTCGCCCGCCGCCCGCCTCGCGTCCGCACCCCGACCTCGCCGCCGCGAGCCCCCCCCCCTTTGGATCCCCCCCTCGCCTGGCTCCGACGCTGACGCTTCTCACTTCCTCTTCGCCGCGCAGGGCACCAACGCGCACGTCGTGATCGCGCCGGCGCCGCGGGAGTGTTCGGCGATCGACGGGTCGTCGCTCCCCTGGCGCCCGCTGCCTCGGTGGATCGCTCCGATCCCGTCCCCGTTGGCGTCTCGCGTCTCCCGTCGCGGCGACCGTGAAGAGGTGCACGCCGATCCCCGCGCTGCCAAAGCGAAGGCGTGGGCTCCCCTGCTTGGAACGCCGGTCGAGTGGGCGGCCGCGATCGGGCTCGTGGGAGCCGCCGTCGAGGCGTTGGGCCCGGGAGGGGGCGGCGTCGAAAGCGCCGCGATCACCGACGTCGTCGGCCATGGGACCCTCGCCGTCCATCTCGATGGAACCATCTCCGTCTCGATCGCTCGCGGCGGCGTCGAGGTCGCCGTGCGCGTCAACGCCGTGGCGTGGCGGGCACGGGCGACGATGCTCGCGGATCGCGGCCCGACCGCCTGCGGAGAGCCCGCGTCGGATGCCAACGCCCGGTTCCGGGCTGCGACAGTCCTCGTGCCCGAGAGCGCGACAGAAAATGTCGCGAGACTGCGCGCGTCGTGCGCGCGCGCCGGCAAGGATCCGCGAGACTGCGACGCATCCGAGGCGCTGGTGGCGGCTCTGGTGGCCTCGTACCAGCTCATCGGCGCCTCGCGCGCCTGCGGCGCGTTGCGAACGCTCGACGCTCAGGCTCGCACGCGGGAGCGCCAGGCGTGCTCCTCCGATGATCTCTGTGCGGTCGTGGCCAGCTGCGAGGCGGCGAGCGAGCGGCCGGCGGGCGTTCGGCTAGAGACGCCGTCTGGCGCGTCATTGGGAGCCCGCTTCGACGCGCCCCTCGAGCGTGCGCGGCAGGTCCCACGCTGCGCGTACCGCATCGTGCGCGAGGCGGCGTCGGCATCTTGCCCGCCCAGCGTCACACCGGAAGGAGCGTTTGGGATCGAGCTGGCCGGCGGGCGGTGCTCGGTCGAGCCGAGGGTTCGCGGGGGCGCGGACGGCACATCCGGCGAGCAGGCGTCCACGCTGGCCGCGTGCGCCCAGGCGCTTCGATGCTCCAAGGTCGGGTCGCTCGTGTCGACGCGCGCGCCACCGGCGGCCGCAACGGCACTGCTCCGCTGCGCCTCGGCCGAGCTCGCCCGCGAGCCCGTCGGGCGGGTGCGTCTCGGCCAGGCGCGGGCGAGCGCGGTCCCGGACCGGCATCGCGCTGGCGTCGAGTTCGAAGCGCGCATGGTAGCGGAATCTGAGACGACGACGCCGAGCTCCGTCGTCCCGCCCACGTTCTGGCGCGTGGCAGGTGGGGGAGCGCTCGGCGAGCTGGCGGCCAGGTACCTTGCAGGAGCCGGGCGCGCGGGCACGCTCGAGGTGCTCTCGAGATCGGCCAGCCGTGCCGCCGGGCTTCCTTGGCCTGGCATCTCGGCTCGAGCAGGCGCCGGCTGGAGCGGCACTTTGCGGCTGCGGTCGCTCAACCTAGCGGCCGCCTCTGACGCCGCCGGCCTGCCCCCTCGTCCGCTCAGCGTCCTGCACGCCGGTGGCGTCTTGGCCGACGCGGCTCTCTCGAGCGTGCGCCCCGCCCTCGTGCGCTCGGCGTGGGCATCAAAGGTGCTCGGAGCGCGGGGCGCGGCCGCGCTCGGAGACGTCTCCGCTGGCATGCCCGTCGAGCGGGCGCTGCTGTTCGGCTCGGTGGCGGCGGTCGTCGCCCCTCCCGGCTCTGGCGCGTACGCGGCGCCGAACGCGGCCCTCGAGGCCATGTCGATGGCGTACCGACGCGCCGGCCTTCCCGTCCGCACCGTCGCGTGGGGTGCTTGGGACACCGTCGGCATGGTGGCCGGCAACGCGGCGGTCCGGACGGCCATGGTGCGCGGCGGCCTGGGGCTCTTGCGCCCGGACGTCGGGCTGGCGGCGCTCGATCGCGCGACGTTCGCGGTGCGGCCTCCGGACCACGACGCCATCGCCATCCCTTTCGACTGGACGCGATTCTCCTCGCGAGCTCCCGCGGCTGCCGCCGATCCGCTGTTCGCGGACCAGGCATGCACGGGGGGGCGGGCGGACGCGGGCGACCGCGCGGGGGGGTGGGCGGACGCGGGCGACCGCGCGGGGAGGCGGGCGGACGCGGGCGACCGCACGGGGGGGCGGGCGGACGCGGGCGACCGCGCGGGGGGGCGGGCGGACGCGGGCGACCGCGCGGTGGCGCCGCCGCCGCCGGCAGGCGAGAAGCGACCGTGCCCTGTGCCGTCGGATGCGCTCGTCGCGCTTCGGGGCGTCTTCGAGCACGTCGTGGGGCTCGCCCCTCCGTCCCCCTCTGCGCCTCTGCAAGCGCACGGCGTCGACTCGCTGTCCGCGGCCGAGTTTGCTCGCGCCGCCGGCGAGGCGCTCGGAGTCGAGTTTGCCCCGACGCTGACGTTCGACTACCCGTCGCTTCGTGCGATTGCCGAGCACGCGGCCGAGCTCTCGGGGGCTTCGGACGGGGTACGCGGTGCCTCGCCGGAAGACCAGCCGGACGAGCCTGACGGGTTCGTGGCGGGGGCCGCTGACTCGGAGGGAGGGTCGGCCCTCCACCTGATCCCCGCGACGCCGAGCTCGCCCCAGGTCGCTGCTCTTGCTATCGTCGGGTGGTGCGGCCGGGCCAGCGGCGCGAGCACGACCGGCGGCGCCCGGCGCGTCGACCCGTGCACGTCTGTTCCTCACTTTCGGTGGGACGTCGAGGATGCCTCGACGCCCGGAACGCGTCGCCCTGGGACGCGGTTCGCCGGCTTTCTGGATGACGTCGACGTGTTCGACGCTCCCGCGTTTGGGATCTCTCCCAACGAGGCCACGCTCATGGACCCGCAGCAGCGCATGTCTCTGGAGGCTGCGGGCGGGGCGATCCTCTCTGCCTGGGGCGGCATGCCCGGCTCGGCTTTGAGACCCGCGGCGGCGGACGTGCCGGTGGTGCACTGCCAGTCGTTCTGGGACTACGCGTCGCTGATGGACGATCGCGCGCCCTCGCTCGGCGCGGCGTACAGAGCCACGGGGAGGTGCTTTAGCGTCGGCGCCGGGAGGGTCAGCTTTTCGTTCGGCCTCGGTGGACCTGCGCTGGCCGTCGACTCGGCCTGCTCTTCCAGCCTCGTGGCGCTCCACCTGCTTCGGACCTCGTTCGTGTCGTCCAGACCACGAGGTCGGGGCCTCGCAACTGCCGCGCTCCTGACCCTGGATCCGCGCACCCCGGCCATGCTCGCGGCGGCCGGCATGCTCTCCCCAGATGGGCGCTGCAAGGCGCTCGACGAGAGCGCGGACGGCTACTCGAGGGGCGAGGCGGTCGTCGCGCTAGCCGCCGAGGCGGTCCTCGGCGCCAGTGGCGACTCTGGCTCGGACACGTGCCGCCGCTCGTCGAGCGGCGGCGCAGCTCGCGTGGGAGCACGAGAAGGCATCCCGGACGCAGGGCGCTCCTTCGGGGGCGGCGCGGCTCGCCCTGGCGACCTGCCGCGGGGAGATCTGCGCGGAGGTACCACGAGTGCGACGCCGCGCGGCCATCAATGCGAGAGTCACGTATGCCTCGTCGTCCTGGGCTCGGCGACCAACCAGGACGGCCGCAGCAGCTCGCTGACGGCGCCGCGCGGCCCCAGCCAGACGGCCGCGGTGCGGGCGGCGCTGCGGACGGCGCGCGCAGAGCCCGGGGAGGTGCGATCCTCGGAGCTGCACGGAACCGGAACGCCCCTGGGGGATCCGATCGAGGTCGCGGCGCTGCTGGCGGCTCTCTCCCCGCAGGGCACGCCGCATCCCCGTCGGCCCACGCGCCCCCCGGTCGCCCTCTTGGCGAGCAAGACGGACAGAGGTCACGCCGAGCCTGCCGCAGGCGCAGTCGGGCTGGCGTCCTCTGGGAACACCTCGCTGTTGCAGTCGCGCACGGTTCCGTTGCGTCGGCTCGCGGCGGTCAACCCGCACGTCACCGCGACGCTCGTGCGTTCGGGCGGGCCCTCGGCCGTGGTTCGGATGGCGAGGCAGGACGCACCGGGGACTCGAGGCGGCCTCGCGGGCGTCTCGGCGTTCGCGTTCCAGGGCACGAACGCCCACCTCGTGGTCACGGCGGGCGGCCGCGCCTCGGTTGACGCGGCGGGCGGCGCGCGCGACGGCCCTGCCTTTGGCGCCAGCGGGCGGCCCCCGCTCCTCTCCGCATCGCGCCACTGGGCGTTTGCCGTCCCCGGGCCGCTCGTGCTCGCGCACCGTGTCGCGGGCGGTCTCGACCGGCTTTCGCTCGCCGTCGACTCTGCGCGGTGGGCGCACCTGCGGCAGCACCGTGTGCGCGGCAGGGCCCTCGTTCCCGGAACCGCCCTTGCGTCCGCCGCCCGGGAGGCGCTCGATGCGCTCTCTGGGGCGGAAGGAGCGACGTCTATCGTCTGCGACGTGTCCATTTCGTCCCCGCTGCTTCTCCCCGCGGCCCACGGACGTCTGCTGGCCGAGGCCACGGTCGACAGGGCCACCGGCCGGGTCACCGTCGGGCATGCTCCACAGACCGCCGGCCCGCGCGGCAGGACGTGCTTGGCTGCGCGGGCTGCGGCAGCGTGCGATCGGAGCGTCGAGCCGGGTGCAACCGGGCGCCCACCCACGTCGCCCGCCGTTGTGCCCTTCGCGTCCCCCTCGGCCTCGCCGCGCCCGTCGAGCTGTCCGGTCGCGCAGCTGGTCGCGAGGTCGTCGTGCGTCCCCGAGGACTGGGGCGCGACCCCCGCCGAGATGGACGCCGCGACGCACCTGGGCGCTCTGGTCGACGTCGACAGCGGGAGGGAGCCGCAGGTACCCGTCGGGCTCGGCGCGCTGCAGGCGCGGCGCGGAGACGGTCGGGGTGCGGGAGGGCCCCGGCACGCCGCTTGTCTCGTCCTCGACCTCTCCTGCGAGGCCGCGACCAAAAACCGCCGCTCCTCGTTTCTTCTGCCGCGCTGCACCATGGTGCACCTGCTTTCGAAATCGCTTTCCGGACGACCTGCCCCCGGATTCGAAGCAGCGGAGCTGCTGGCGAAGGTGTCCCTGGCCGGCGTCGGCCTGGAGAAACTCACGGTCGCAGAGCCAAACGCCGTCGACGAGAGCTCGCTCGTCGTCTGGATGAAGAGGGCGGCGGCCGGCGACACCTCCGCTGGCGCGATTTTAACCGTCCCCGCATTCGCCGACGTGGTCCAGGCCGCGAGCGCGAGCCTGCAGGCGCTCGCGCAAGGAGAAGGACGCTTGGAGTTGGTTCCCGGACGAGTCGGGCCAGCGCGGGCCTGCGCGGCCGTGCTCGCGCCCCAGGAGGGGTCGATCGCCGCGGAGGCGATCCACGCCCTGGCGCGGACGGCTCGTCTGGAGGCCTCTCTCCGGAACTCTTGGCTCCGCTGCGCCCGGCTGTCTTCCGATCCTGTCTCCGCGTTTGCAGACGCTTGTGCGCCGCTCGATGCGAGCGTGGGGCTCCCTGCGCGAGGCACGCACGTCGTCACCGGCGCCGGCGGTGGCGTCGGCGGCCTCGCGTTCGCTTGGGTGTGCGCAAAGGCGACCGGCATACGCGCCGTCGCTCTGTCGCGGACAGGACGCCACGCGGCCCCGGAGCGAGCGTTGAACGGCCGCGGGACGGCACGCCTCGCGTCGTGCGACGTGGGCGCGTGGGTCGACCTTGGGACGGCGCGAGATCTCGCGGAGCGATCCCTTTCGTGGTCTCCCGCCGTCTCGATTCTGCACGCGGCCGGGGCGACGCGCGACGCGTTGGTGCCCCGACAGACGCCGGCGTCGGTGCGAGCGGTGACTGCGGCAAAGGTGCCTTGCGCGCAGCGGCTCTCGAGCTCGGCGCAGTCTCTGCCGCTCTCGTCCTGCGCGTTCTTCTCCTCGGCGACTGCCGCGCTTGGCAACCCAGGGCAGTCTTCGTACGGCTCCGTGAACGGCGCCCTCGACGCCGTGGCTCGGCTGGCCTCCGGGCGCGGCCTGCCCGTCGCCTCGCTGCAGTGGGGGCCCTGGGGCGTCGCGGGGATGGCGTCCCGCCTCGAGGGCCCCGCCCGCCGCTTGGAAAGGGACGGCCTTCGCTTCATGTCGCCCGTCGCCGGGCTCGATACGCTCGAGCGTGTCGTGCGAGCGCTCGACGCGCCTGCCCTCGCCTCTCGAGCTGGACCCCCGCTCGATCCGGTTCTGTTGGCGGGCGTGTTCGACTGGACCGCCCTGCTGGCGTCGAGGCCGGACTCTGTGGCTGAGTCTTCGTCGCCGCGCGCTCCGCGCGCGCCCGTCCTCTCCAGATCATCGTCGCTCAATGGCTGCTTGCCCTCTCTCCGCGCCCTCTCGGGCTCGTCGCCTCTCGATGGCTGCTTGCCCGCGCTCCCCGACCTCGACGGCCACAATGCGGCGCGCGGCTTTGCGGCGCTCGGCGTGCCTGCCGTCCACCCGTCGCCGTTCGCGGGCCGGGAGCGTGAGGACCTGGAGGGAGAACCGACCGGCCCTTTCCTCTCTGCGTTCGAAAGCGCATCGCTTCGAGCGCCGTTCTTCCTCCCCGGCGGAAGGCAGTCGTCGTTTCGGGCGTCGCGGCTGCGTCTGCGCGGTGCCCGCTCGGACGCGGCTTCGCCGAGAACGGGACAGGAGACGGACCAGCGCTCGTTCTTCGCACGCAGCGCGGCGTCCTCGCCGCGAGGCGCGGATCGGGCGTCGCACCCGCGCTCGCCGCGTCGCGGCACGGACCGCGAAGCGCTCTCGCGCTCCATCAGCGCCGCCGTCTCGGCGGCGCTGGGCTCGCTACCCTCGCCGGACGCGCCGCTCATGTCCGCCGGGCTCGACTCTCTCGGGGCGGTCGAGCTTGTTTCGTCCTTGTCCGAGATCGCGGGAAGCGAGCTGCCGGCCACGTTTGCCCTCGACAACCCGAGCGTCTCGTCGATCGAGCGGGCGCTCGCGGAGCGGTTGAGGGACGCGGAGGAAGGGGGAGACGAGGAGGAGGAGGAGGAGGAGGAGGAACGGGAGGACGCGGAAACGTGGCACGACGGGGACGGTCGCGAGCGTAACGGCGAGGGGGAGGGGAGCGGGGACGAAAAAGGTGAGCGGGAAGGGGAAGAGGAAGTGGACGAGCCAGAGCGGTGGGGGGACGAGGGGGGACGAGAAGACGAGGCGCAAGGGGGTCCAGGGTCGGACGCCGCCTGGATGGATGGCAATGGGGGAGGAGACTTCCGCAGAGACGCGATCGGGAAGCGCCGGCTCGCCGCGCAAGAGCTCGGCGACGAAACGCACACCTGGGTGGAGGGTTCGGCCCCGGCGACGGCGACGGGAACGCGACGCGCTGTCGCGGGGCGGTGCTCTGGCGACAGAGCGTCTCGTCCGAGCGACGCCCTGGGCCGGCTGGCCGCCGCGCCCTGGCGCGGCTCCAGCCGCCGCCGCGAGGCTGGCGTCGACCTGGCTCTGACCGCGATGGCGTTTCGCCTCGGCGGCGGCGCAGCTTGCCTCGACGGCTTGGCGCGTGTCGCCGCTGGGCAGCCCGACGCTCAGGAGCGCGTGCCGCGCAGCCGCTGGGACGTGGACGCGTCGTTCGCCCCAGATCCCGCCCCGCGCGGCAAGGCCAGCTCTCGGTTCGCGGCGTTCCTGCGCGACGTTGGCGCCTTCGACGCCCGCCTCTTCTCGCTCTCGCGGCCCGAGGCCGAGAACGCCGACCCGCAGCTTCGGCTGCTGCTCGAGACGGGCGCTGAGGCGCTGCTCTCGGGCGCAGCCGCCGCCCCCGCCCGCGCTAGCGGTTCCTCGTCCGCCCGGACGGGCGTGTTCGTCGGCTGCATGTTCGTGGACCACACCGAGCTCGCTCGCGTCTCGCTCGGACGCCTCCCGCCGCCGCAGGCGGTCACCGGCAACGGGGCTCCCTACCACGTCGGGCGCATGGCGTTCCACTTTGCGCTCGGCGGCGCGGCCGTGGGGATCGACACCGCATGCTCCAGCAGCCTCGTGGCGCTGCACCTCGCGAGAACCGAGCTGCTGCGAGTCGGGGTCCGACCGGAGAGCGGCGACGAGAGCCCGCCGAGAGCGCTTGCGTGCGGCGTCAACGCGCTGCTGTGGGCCGAGACCTCGGCGAACATCTCCGCGCTCGGCGCACTCGCGCCGGCCGGACGCTGCAGGACCTTTGAGACGACCGCCGACGGGTACGGCCGCGCGGAGGGCGTCGGGTGCGCGCTCGTGGAGGCTTGGAGCGCCGGCAACGAGGTCGTCGACTTTGCAGATCCTCCTGCGGGCTCGGGACCAAAGCGCGCCCTGGCGCTCGTGCGGACGTCGGCGATCAACGCGAGCGCTCGAGCCGCCTCTCTGACCGCTCCAAGCGGCCCGGCGCAAGCGGCCCTGCTCGCCGCCGCGCTCGACGAGGGCCGGCTCGCCAGGGAGGACCTCCGCGCGGTCGCGGTGCACGGCACCGGGACGGCGCTCGGAGACCCCCTGGAAACGGGAGCACTGGTCGCCGCCCTCGGGGCTCGGAGGCCTCGCGGCAGGCCTCGCGACGCCGCGCCCGCCGTCGCGCCCGCGCCCGCGGCGCTCGTCTCGACCAAGAGTACGTTCGGGCACGCCGAGGGGGCCGCGGGCGTCGCCGGCGTGGCGTTCGCCGTCGCCGCCCTGGCCGGCCGCCTGCTCCCCCCTGTTCGGTCTTTGGTGACTTGCAACCCCCACGTCGGAGCGTCCTTGGGTTCCGCCGTCGGGCTCCCGGCCCTGCTGCCACGGCAACCCGCCGGGTGGTCCGAAGGAGGCAGCCGGGGCCGCAAAGCGCCGAGCGTCGTCGGCGCCTCCTCGTTCGGTATGAGCGGGATCAACGCTCACGCGATCGTCGAAGACCGCGCGCACCCGCCTGCGCGGACGGGGCCGACCGCCGCCTGGACCGAGCGGCAGCGGTTTTGGCTGCTTCCCAGAATCTCCGCCATGCTGGGGAGGGTGGGGGCGGTCGCGGGCCGTCGGCTCGCGGTTCGGTCCGACGCGTTCCGCTACGATGTCGCGCCGCTCGGGTATTCGACGAGCCTTTCCTTTCTGCGTGACCACCGCGTGGGCGGCCGCGCGGTCGTCCCGGGCGCGGGGCTCCTTGAGGCGGCGGCGGCGGCGGCCGTCGCCTCGACGCGCGACGACGCCGCGGCCGGCCGCGGCGGGGCTGCCCTCTGCGACGTCGCCTTTGTGAGCCCCGTCGAGACCGCATCCGAGCGACCCGGAGCGGCGGGTGCGCTTCGGGTTGCCGTCTCCGGGGCATCCGGGAGCGTGCGGCTGGAGCAGAACGGCAGGCCCGCCCTGGTGGCTCGGACTGCCGCCGTACCTCTGCTCGACGATGCGGCGGGCAGCCGACCGGGGGTCGGGACGCCCCCACGGGCGGGTGCGTGCTTGGTGCACGGGGCATCCGCGCCTCTTCCGCGGCCATTTGCGACGATCGGCGCGCGAACGACCGTTCCCGAGGCGTTTGTGGCGGTCCACCCCGCGGCCGCGGACGCCGCCCTCCACCTCTCGGCTGGGACCGACTCTGCGCTGTCCGGAAGAGTCCCCGCGCACATGGACGCGTTCGCTTGGTCCCGAATCCAGGAAGCGTGGGGCGAGGGGCGCAGCGCGGCCGCGGTCGCGCTGCGGGGGCCCTCTCGGCCTACGGGAGCGAGGGGATCTGGCCGAGCGGGGCCCGGTGCGCGCGGCTTGCGCGAAGAAGGAGGAGCCTGCGGCGTGGAGATTCGTGGACTGGGCACTGCCCGCTTGCGCAGCGACTCGCCCGAGGCCCGACTGCCCGCGTCCGCGCCCCGCATGCCCGGGCGCGGGGCGCTGCCTGAAAGGTATCGCGTTGCCTGGCGCGTGGCGGACGAGGCTCGAGGCGCGCCCGGCCGCGCGGCCCTCGAGGTCGCCGCGTCGCCAGGCGAACGCTCGGCTGCGCTCGGTGTCGACGCCGCGCCCCTACACGCGTCGATGCTCGCGCTCCCGTTGGCGCTCGCGCTCGCCAGGCAGCGCCACTCGCTGGCGGCCGACGGAGGGGACCGCTGGAGCGTCGTCGTGGGCGGGGGACTTTTGGCCCCCGGCGCTTTGCGCGATGGCGTCGCGGCAGCTGCAACGTGCGCTTTGATGCAGGTGTCCGCGGCCGAGGGCGCGGGCGAGCCGCACGTCGGGCGGCTGGACCAGCACGCGCCCGGGGCCGGGATCGGCGGGGAGAGGGCGGCCTTGGGCGTCTCGGCCACCTTTGGCGCGCGGGGCGCGACGGCGGAGGTAGGAGATCGGGACGGAGAGCTGTTCGCCGCGGAGTGCCGTCTGGTTCCCCGCCTCGAGGCTGCAGCCGGCGGCCCGTGCGCAATTCCGGGCGGCGGTGCGCGCGGGGCCGAGGCAGAGTTTGCGCCAGCGATCGTCGTGGGAGCGACCTCTGGACTCGGCGAGCTCTGCCTCCGGTGGTCCTGCGCCGCTTGCCGTTCGTCCGTGTTTGGGACCGGACGGTCCGGGCGGCTCAAGGCCGGAGCCCTCGGCGCGCCCGCGAGAGGGTCGACGCTCGTGACGGTGCGCTCGCGCGACGCGTCGGCCCGGGCGGACGCAGACCCGTTCGTGCCGGGGGCGCTCGTCCTTTGGGCCGGCGGAGCACTCGCAGACGGCGCGCTCGTGTCGCAGGGAACCCGAGCGATGCGCACGACGGCGGCGGCCAAGGTGGCCGTCGCAGGCCGTGCGGCCGGTGAGGATCCTGTCGGCCTGTTCGTGGTCTTCGGCAGCATCGCCGGCTCGCTCGGGTCTCCGGGACAGGGCTGCTACGCGGCGTCGAACGCCGCGGCCGCGGCAGAGTCCGCGCGGTGGGGGGCAGCCGGCGTCGACTCGATCGCGGTCGCTTGGGGGCCGTGGGCCAAGGTGGGCATGGCCGCGAGAGCTGCTGGGCTCGAGGAGGCCCTGCAGCGCAGGGGGTACTCTTCTCTGCACCCGGACCGGGGACTGACGGCCCTGGAACGTTCGATCTTCGAACGGGAGGCGTTCGCGCGCGCTCCCATCGCGGCCCTCCTGCTGCCGGAGCGTCTGGTCCGACCAGGCGACGCCACGCGAGGTCTCTTCCGCGGCGACGTGGCCGACGCCGCCCAGGCGAGGGCACCCCGACGCGCCGCTCGCCCCGTTTTGGAGACGGCGTCGCCAGAGGTGCGGCGAGCAGAGCTGCGGACGACGGATCCGTCGTTCCTCTCGGAACGCGACGTCAGGAGCGCCGTCCGCGCGGCCATCGAGGCGGCGCTCGGTCACCTCCCGCCCGAGGGCGCGCCGCTCATGGGCGAGGGGCTGGACTCGCTCGGAGCCGTCGAGGTGCAGGCGGCGCTGTCTTCCGATCTTGGCGTCGCGTTGCCGGCGACCATCGCGCTGGACTACCCGACCCTGGACATGCTGTCTCTCGGCGTCATCGAGACCTTGCGGGGACGGGTGGGGAGGGCCACAGGGGGCGGAGGCGCGGCTGACGTGCGCGATGCCGTGCGCAGCGCGGTGCGCGAAACGCTCGGCGAGGACGCTGCCACGGGGACGGGCGACCTGGCCGGTCTCGGTCTCGACTCGCTCGGGGCGGTCGACCTCTCCTCGCACCTGTCTACGGCGTTGGGCGTCGCGCTTCCGGCGACGATCGCTCTGGAGCACCCCTCCGTCGAGGGGCTCGTCGAGGAGATCGAGGCCGCGCTTCGGGCAAGCGGAAAGTCGAACAATGCGTCGCCAGGTGCGTCTCGGGCCGATCTCGATCGCAGGTCCTCGGAGACGTCTCGCGACCTGTTCTCGATGGCCCCCGCCCTCTCGACTCGCGGTGCCTCCCGTCCCGACCCGACGTCGGAGCCTCTGGTCGTGCACCCTCCCGCGGTCGTCGCCGCCGTCGGACCCAGACTCGCGGAGCTCGCATCGCTCTCGCCGTCGCTCTCTGGTCTGCCGGCGGGATCGGACGCGTGCGGCACGATCCCGCCGAGCCGGTGGTCTGTCGATGCGTTGTTCTCCGCGGACGGCGCCGCGGCCGCTGCGCGCGGCGAGAGCCGGATCGCGTCGCGGTTTGCCGCCACCACGTCCCGAACTCTGGACGCCGTAGACGCGGAGGCGCTGCGACTGAGCGCCCCGGACGCGGCGTGCCTGGATCCGAACGCGCGCGTGCTGGTCGAGACGGTCCGCGAGGCCTCGATGCACGGCAGAGGCGCCTCGGAGCCCCGCGCAGGCGAAGGCGAGACGGGTCTCCACCTCGGCGCCATGTTCCACGCCGAGTTTGTCTCGCTGCTTTCGGCACTCGGTGACGATGCCAAGCCGTCCGCGACGCTGGGAAACACGCTGCCGTTTCTGCTGGGGCGCGTGGCGTTCGCGCTTGGGCTGGGTGGGCCCGCGGCGGCTGTGGACGTTGCCTGCAGCGCGAGCCTCGTGGCGCTGCACCTCGCGGCTCAAGAGCTGCGCCTGCGTCTGCGAGACTCTGCTGCGTCGTCCTTGGTCGCGGGCGTCAACCTGCTCCTCGACCCGCGCACGCACGTCCGCATCTCGGCGCTGGGCGCGCTCTCGCCAGCCGGGAGGTGCCTGTCGCTCGACGCCTCCGCCGACGGATACGGCCGGGGCGAGGCGTGCGTGGCGCTGCGGTTGGCTCGCGCGGGCAAAGCGCCGCAGAACTCCGGTCGCGGCGTCCTCCTTTGCGCCTCGAGCGTCAACGTGGGCGCCCCGCGGGCGGCCTCGTTGACGGCCCCCTCGGGCCCGGCGCAGACGGCCCTCATCGCCGACGTTCTGCGAGGGACGCGTCGCGGGGAGCTGCCGCCCCACTCGGTGGTGTCTCTCCACGGCACGGGTACGCCACTGGGAGACCCGATCGAGCTCGCGGCGCTCGGGCGCGCGCTCCCCTCCGAGGCGCCGGTCGCGCTGCAGAGCACCAAGAGCACTGCCGGCCACACGGAGGGCTGTGCGGGGCTGGTGGCGCTGCTCGGCGCCGCCACCGTCCTCGCACAATCGCGTCTCGTGAGCCTTCCCACGCTTCGGACGCTCAACCCGCACGCCGCGGCGGCGCTCGACGGACCGCGCGCGGCCCGAGTGGCCGTCCCCAGGGTGCTGGCTCCAGCGGTCCGCTCGTGGACCGCGGGGGTGAGCGCCTTTGGCATGACTGGCGTCAACGCGCACGCCGCGCTGGAGGAAAGGCTCGGCCTCGAGAGCAGGAGTTGGGGATGCGCGGAGAGCGCACGGTCGCCGTGGAAGCGCCGCCGGAGGTGGCCGTGGACGCCTCCTCCCTGGGAAGGCGCGCGGGCGCGCCTCGAGGGCCGCGACGCCGTGACGTTCTCGGCGCCGCTCGAGACGCCGCGCCTCTCCGGGCTGCGGGACCACGTCGCGCTCGGCCGGGCCATACTGCCGGCGGTATCGTACGCGGGCTTTGTCGGCTCTGCGCTGGCAAGCCTCGCGAGCCCTTTTGCCGCGCTGAACGCCCCACCGGCCGTCCCGGCTCTGCTCGCGTTCGAAGCCCCTCTGGAGGTGCTCCGCGCCACAGCGGCCGCGGTCGTCGTCGATCTCAACGCTCGCCGCGTCGAAGTGCGCGGCGACGGAAGCGACGACGCCTTCCGGCACTGCTCCGGGATGTGGACACGCATCGGCGGGGCCGACTTGGTGCAAAACCCCGCTAGGTCTGGGTGGGCGACGTCCCTGCTGGGACCCTTCCGTGCCCGCTGCAGCCGGGCGACAACACCGGCGGCGTTCGCCTCGTTGGCGATCCGAGGCGACGGCGTCTCCATCGCGGCCTTTGACGCGGCGTTGCACCTCGCCGCTGCCAGCCTGCCACGGTCGGATGCTCTGGAGGTTCCTGCCACGGCGGCCCTCGCACGCGTTCCGTCGGAGACGCCTCGCCTACGGCTGGATGCCGTCTCGGCCTACGGTCCCGGAGGCATCGCCTCCGAGGTGCGCACGCCGGACGTCCCAACGACCCCGACGGTCGGGGGCTTGACAGGCGTCGTCGTCAGAGCCGCGCGACCAAAGGCGAGGCCGCAGGCGCCGAAACCTGCGGACGCGCTGGCGCGTCGGTCGCTCCTGCTGGTCGAGGCGCCTGGGCGCCCGGAACGCAGAGCCGCGGGGACGCCGAGCGGGTCGGTCGCCTGGAAGATCGGGACGACGGGGCTGCGACAGCGTCCCGGGGGAAATCCGGAGGCCACGGTGCTCACCGCGGTCGCGACGCTGCAAGTCTCCGCCGCGACGCGCTGTTCCCTCGTGGCCCTCGGCGGATCGCTCGACGGCGAGGCCGCCTTCGTCTCCCCCGCTGCGATCGCTTCCGGCGTCGTCGAGAGCGTTGCTGCCGAAGCTGCGCAGCGTTGCGCGGCGCTCGAGGAGCCGGGCTTGCAATGGCGCGTCGGAACGGTCGGCGACGTCCCTTTGGGTGCCCCTGCGGACGTGGACGCGGCGCCGCCGTCTCTAGACCGAGGGCCGCCTGCGTCTGCACCCGCCTCTGCGGTGGTCGCGACAATGACCTGTCGAGCAGGCGCGGTGCTGTCCCGGAGATTGGTCCCCGTTTCCGCATCGGCGGACGAGTCGGACTGGCGGTTGACCGTCTCTCGCGACCCCACGCACATCGGCGGCCTCGCGGCCTTGAGACGAGGACCGCTCCGGTGGGTGGACGGGTCGCCCTTGAGCGCGCGGGAGGTCGAGATCGACGTCCAGGCTGTTGGGCTCAACTTTCGCGACGTTCTCAACGTGCTGGGGATGTACCCGGGCGATCCAGGAGACCCCGGATCGGACGTCTCGGGCGTCGTGCGTCGCATCGGCGCCGCGGTCGAGGCCGACCCGCAGGGGCTGCGCGTCGGCGACGTCGTCTTCGGGCAGGCGGCCGGCGCTCTCGGCACTCGGGTCCGCGGAGACGCGCGGGCTCTGGCGGTGGCGCCCGACGCGGTCGCTCCGGCCGCGCTGGCCGCCACCGCCCCCACCGTGTTCCTCACGGCTATGGCCTGCTTGGAGGCGGCGGGCACGGTGGGCGCGTCCGAGGGATGGCCGCGGGCCTTTCGGCGGAGCGCAAGTCGAGCGCAGGGCGCTCCGGTGCTCTTCCACTCTGCGACGGGAGGGCTCGGCCAGGCCCTGCTGCAGCTCGCGCGCGCTCTGGGCCGGCCCGCGGTGGCCACGGCAGGGAGCGTGAAGAAGCGCGCCTGGGTCCGCTCGCAGGGGGTCGGCGCGGTCCTGAACGGCAGAGCGACCGCGTTCGCGAGCGACGCTTGCGAGCTGCCGTTCGCCGGTCCCGACGGCGTCGGCAGTCCTCGCTGCGCTACGCCCGGGTCGCCACGGCTCTTTTCGGCCGCGATCGGGGCCCTCACGTCGCCCGGCTTTGTCGCCGCGACCCTCGCGAGCCTGGCCCTGGGCGGCTCGTTCGTCGAGGTCGGCAAGCGCGCGATCTTCTCGCACGCCCGCGTCGCGCAAGACCGTCCTGACGTGGCGTACCACGTCCTGGCCGTCGACTTTTGGCCGCCCGACAGGGTCGCGACGGGGCTGCGGACCGTTGCGGCGCTGCTGTCCTCCGGAGCCGTCTCGCCCCTCGCGGCCGCGTTCTGGTCGCTCGACGAGGTCGTGCCCGCGCTGCGCGCGCTCGGAGGCGCGAACCACGTGGGCAAGATCGTGGTCGTGGCGTGCCGCGGCGACGCTCGCGGCGGCGCGGCGGCGGCGACCGCGTCCGGAGCGCCCGATGGCCGCGTGAGCCGACGCCCCTTGCCGTCCCCGGCCGGGAGGTGGATCGCAGTCGGCGGGCTCGGAGCCCTCGGGGCGGTCGCCTGTCGCGCGCTCGCCGAGGCCGGCGCGCGACGCATCGAGCTCATCGGCCGGCGCGGTCGGCTCGCACCCGAGCCCCCTGGTCGCCCGGCTGCCAGGGACGGCCGAAGCGACGGCCCTGCCCTGCCCTGGTCGGACGTGGCGAGCGCCGTCACGGCGACCCTCGCCGACGCGTCGAGATCGGCCGACGTCGTCGAGACGATCGGGGGCGCTCGGGGCACGACCGCTGCGCCTCCCATCTGTGGCGTGCTGCTCGCCGGCGGGGTGCTGGCCGACGCGCCCCTGGGGCGCCAGTCGCCGTCGTCGGTGCGGGCGGCGCTCGCGGCCAAGCTGCCGGCGGCGCGGGCGTTCGGAGCCGAGCTGGCGCTCGCGCCGTCGGACGCGCCGCTTGTTTTCTTCTCTTCCGTGGCTTCCCGCCTGGGGTCGGCTGGGCAGGCCAACTACGCGGCCGCGAACGGGTGGATGGACGGGCTGGCTGACCGACTTGCCTCGGAGGGCCTCCCCGCCACGTCTCTGGCGTGGGGCCCGTGGGCCGGCGCCGGGATGGCCGCTCAGGTCGACCAGGCGCGGCTGAGGCGGCTCGGCTTTGACGCCCTCGCGCCAGAGGTCGGGGCGCGCCTCCTGGCGTCTGCCGCGTGGGAGGGAACGCTCCCCCAGTCGGCGCTGCTGGCGCGCATGCACGTCCGTGACCTCGCCCTGCTGCCGCGCGACAAGGCTGTGTTGTGCGACGAAGAGGACGAGCTCGTACAAGCGCCCGTCGACGAGGTTCCAGGTCGCGGTGGCGCGACCCCTGCGGGCGGCACGCCGGATGCGCCCAGCCCGGGAGCCGGGCCGCCAGCGCGAACGGGCTCGGGGGGCGTCTCGCCGCTCTCCCTGGCGTCGATCGTCGCCGAGGTGGCCTCGGCGATCGTGGGGAGCAAGGTCGCTTCGGACGCCCCGCTGGTGGACGCCGGGCTCGACTCTCTCGGTGCGTGTGGACGTGGGGACGCTGCCGAGACGGCCGCTGCGGTCCCTGGCCGCCCGGCGCGGCGAGCGGCGGTCGCTTTCCACGGCCCCGTCCGGTTCGGTTTGGACGGGCCGGGTGGCGGCGCACGGGTGCGCAGGCGTTCGTTTTCGGGGAGAGGGAACGCACGGGCGCGCGAGCATTCGTCCGCGGCGGGTGGCGGCGCGTGAAGACTGGCGCGCCGCCTCGCGGCTGGAGGGGCGCGCTGCGACTTGGGCGTTCGGAGCGCTCGCCTGCAGCTTGCGCAGCACGGGACGAGGGAGCCTTGACGCGTCGCCGAGGCTTCCCCTGCTCGATGCCCGCCCATCCCCTCGCGCCCCCCCTCCTTCGATCCGCAGGTACCGTCGAGTTTCGAAACGAACTTGGTCGACGGGTCGGCATCGTGCTTCCTGCCACGTTGGCGTTCGACCACCCAACCGTCGACGCCGTCGCGGCGTTCCTCTTCGACGAGCTGCAGACCCTCGATCGGCGGATCGACGGCGATGCCCACGCAGGGCATCTCGCCCCCGGCGAGGCTCTCCGCGAGGGCCCCGCGCGCGATACGCCGCAGCGCGGCGACCCCTTCGCGCCCGCGCACCCCCTCCGGCAGAGCCACGATGCGCCCGCACATCCGCTGGTCGACGTCGTGGCTTCCTCGGCGGACACGGGTCTCGGCGACGCGGCGTCGCTTCGACGGCTGTTGGGCGTCGGCGGAGAGGCGACGCGAGTGGCGCCGCTGGAAAAGTGGGATCCCGACCGAAGCGGATCCGAGCTCCGATTCGGGTCCTTTTGCGAACGCTGGGCGCTCTTCGACCCCCGCATGCACGCCATCTCCCCCTCCGAGGCTGCCCTGATGGACCCGACTCAGCGACGGGTCCTGACGCACGCCTCGGACCTGGCAATCGCAGAGACCTTTCCGCGCGACGCCGCCGTGGCGGTCGCGGTCGGCCGACTGGCGCCGCAGGAGATGGCCGTGCGGGCGCTTCGTCGGGCCGCCGACCTCGGCGCCGCGACGGCCGGCACCGGCATCGCCGCCTCGGCCGTCGCGGGGAGGGTCAGCTACTCGCTCGACTTGCGTGGCGCGTGTATATCGATTGACACGGCCTGCAGCTCGTCTCTGGTGGCCGCCGGGTGGGCGGTGGACGCTCTGCGCGCTCGCGTCGCGACCGCCGCGCTCCTGGCCGGCTGCTCGCTCCCGCTGGCGCTCGAGACGTCGGCCCTCTTCGCCGCGGCGGGAATGCTCTCCAGCTCCGGACGCTGTCTCGCTCTAGACGCGTCCGCCGACGGCTACATGCGCGCCGAGGCGTGCGTGGTCCTCCTGCTCCGCCCGGCCGGGGAGCGGCCTGCCGGCCTGCGACCGGGCGTCGCGATCGCGGCGTGCCGCGTCAACCAGGACGGCCGCTCGAGCTCGCTGACCGCCCCGAACGGTCCCAGCCAGACGAAAGTCGTGCTGGCTGCCATTCGCGACGCTGGAGATGTTCTCGAGGCGGCAGCACCCCGCAACTGGGTCTGCGACCGCGACCTCGTCCGAGGCCTTCCGCAGCCGCCCCATGGGCTCCCGAGCGAAATCCAGCTCCACGGAACCGGCACGCCGCTGGGCGATCCCATCGAGGTGGGATCTCTCCGAGACGTCTTCAAATCCAGAGGTGTCCGCGCTGGCGGCCCCGGTGCCGTCCGGGTGCGGCTTGCCGCCGCGAAGGCGTCGCTGGGCCACGCCGAGACGGCGGCGGGAGCGTGCGGCCTTCTCGCGGCGGCCGCCTCCTTCGAGAGCCGCGCAATCCAACCCCTGCCGTGCCTACGCGCGGTCAACCCTCACGTGGCGGCTGCCTTGGGCGCATCCCGCGACGTCGGCGCCGCGTTGATGGCGGCGAGAGGGCCCGGCCCGAGTCCGACGCCCTGGAGGGGAGACCGCTCGCTGGGGGGGGGGACGGTCGGCGTCTCTGCGTTTGCGTTCCAAGGCACCAACGCGCACGCCGTGGTCTCGCATTACCCTGGCGATTGGTCGTCTGTGGGCGTCGCGGCTCCGCCCGACGAGCCGCGGCTGGCCCCCTCCCGCGAGGGCAAGCGGCTGTGGCACGCCCCACCGCCCCACGCGCTCCTGCTCCGAGCGACGGCGTCCGGTGGGGGGGGCGCCCTGGCGTTCGAGACGGCCGTGGGGGCTCCGAGGGCAGCCCGGCTCTTCGACCACCGCGTCCGCGGCGTATCGCTCGTGCCTGCAGCTGGAACGCTGGACGCGCTGGCCGGCGCGGTGGCGATCGCGAGCGAGGACGCAGGACCCGCGCTGCTGGTCCAAGCTGCCTTTTCTGCGCCCTGGACGCTCGGTGAGCGAGGGGCGAGGACGACGATCTCGCTGGACCTCTTCCGGGGAGCCGTTTCGCTGCGATCCCACGGCTCGCGCGGCGATCTGGATCGCGCGCTGGTGGCGGCGTCGGTTGCGAAGCTCGTGCGAGATTTCGAGAGAGACGAGCCCCCAAGCCCTCGTCGTCCTGACGGAGACGAGCAGGTGAGCCAGCGTCGCCCAGGCGAGGAGGCGCCTGCGTGCGCCTTTGCCGTCGCCCTTGCTGTTGCAGCCTCGTCGGGCGCCGTTCACTCCGCCCACCCGGGCGGGGCCTTGCTGCTCGCTCGTCCTCGAGGTTCGGCGATCGCGTCGCTCGCGATCCCCCACGGCGCTCCATCCCTCGAGCCCTCGCTCGTGCGGCCCGCGCAGGCCGACGCGGCTCTGCAGCTCGCTGCGGCGGACCGCCCGGGGACGTCGGGGACTGTCGTCCCCGTGGCGACGGCGGCGTTCCGCGGCCCGCGTTCTCACAACGCCCTCTACGAACACGCGGCCTCGCCCTGCACCGACGACGCCACCCGAGCCGACGCAGTTCTCGGAGGAGCCAACGGCTCGGCGTGTGCCGAGGCGCGGCACGTCCGCTTCGAGAGGATCCGTTCGATTCCTAAATTCATATCGGGTCGGGTGACCGAGCAACGGCCGGGAACGTTCGCTTTGGCGCGCGAAGCCGACGAGGTTTCCCGAGATGCCAGGGCTGCGGCGGCCAGGGGGCCTTTGCGAGTCAAACTCGACCTCCGTGGCGATTGGGCGCAAGAGCTGGGCCTAGAGCTGCACGCGAGATCCAAGAGCGCTCTGCACATGACGGCAGCGCTTCTCTCCGTCTTCCAAAGCGCGCTGCGGATGCGCAGCGTTCGCGCAACCGGAGCGCAAGCCTGCGAGGGTCCGCGCGCTCCCGCCGGCGTTTGCCGCTCTGAAGCCGGTGCGGCTGCCGCCTTCGCTGCGGCGTCGGCGCTCCAAACGCTGGCTTCGGAATCCGGAGCCCTGGTCCCGCTCTCGATCGCAGACGCGTACGCTCTCTCGGCCGTCCCGTGCCGCCCCGAACCCTCGCGGCCGCTTTCGGCGGTGGAGGAGAGCGAGGGCAGGGTGCGACTGGTGGACAGACTACACGCGTCATCCGAGCCGTCGGCGGTCGACGTCAAAGGGTTCGCGCCGGGACGATGCGTCGTGATCGGGTCGGGAGGAGGCATCGGTCGTCTGCTGGCAGCGTACCTCGCGCGGCGTGGGTCTGCGCTCGTCCTGCAGAGTCGAAGCGGCAGACACCCGCTCCCTCGGCCTGGCAAAGAGCAGAGGCCATGCGACCTGTTCTCGGCGGACGCGGCCGCGAGGTCAGACCGCAGACGAGACCACTTCTCCCGCTCCGCGGTCTACCTGGCGTCTGGCGTCGCTCCGGACGCGGCGATCGCGAGACAGACGCCCGCGACTTTGCGGGTCGCGGATGCGCCCAAGGGCGCCGCCCTCTCGGCGACCCTGGATCTCTCGCAGAACGCGTGCGGCCCCGTCGTCCTGTTCTCCAGCGTCTCTGTCCTGTTCGGCACGGCGGGGCAGATGCCGTACGCGAGCGCGAACGGGGCGCTCGACGGAGCCGCAAAGGCGCTCCGTCTCTCGGGGCTTGCCGTTGCGAGCGTCCGGTGGGGACCCTGGAAAGCGCTCTTCGGCGGCGGCATGGCAAGACCCGAGCAGCTCGCGATCGCCGCCAGGAAGGGCGTCGGCGCCATATCGCCCGCTGCCGGCCTCCTGGCGCTCTGCAAAGCGGTCGCTCCGCTGCTCGCGGGACGGCGGCTCGACGATGGCGACGGGTCGACAATCGTCGTCTCGATGCGAGACTGGAGGCTCGCTCTAGGCGAGCTGCGAGCGGCAGACGCGACATACGCTGACGTTCTGCAGAAGGTCGACGCAGCGCACCCTGACGGGCGTTTGCGTTTTGGCACGACGCACGCTGACGGGCGTTTGCGTTTTGGCACGACGCACGCTGGCGGGCGTTTGCCTTTTGGCACGACGCACGCTGGCGCGTCCCGCTCTCCCAGCGCGATGCCCGCTGGTGTGCTGCGGCTGAGGGCTCCGGGATCCAGCCGAGCGCTCGACGCGCCATCCGCGGTCGGGGCTGGGAGCCGCACGCCGTCGATCGGTCGCGACCAGCCGGAAAGGCCACCCCACGCGATGCGCTCCTCGGTCATGGCCGAGGTCCGGCGCGTGGTCCTTTCCGTCCTGGGCGATGGAGTCGCTGCGGCCGACAACTCGGACGAGCTCGGCGACGATGGTGCGTTTGGGGAGCTGGGGCTCGACAGCCTCGGGGCCGCCGAGCTCGCTCGCACCCTCGGGGGCCGGCTCGGGGTCGAGCTTCCCGCGACGCTGGCCTACGACCACCCGACCCTGTCGAGGCTTGCGGACGCGGTGCTGGAATTCGTCGCCGAGCGCGACCGGTTGCAGGCGCCTCGCGGTCACAGCGACGACCCTGCGAGGGGTGCAATCGGCGACGGGGAGTCCGCGAGACGTCAAGCGCCGGTCCAGGGCCGCGACGCCCTCGACCTCGTGAGAGCCCTCGTCGTTTCGGTCGCGGGCGCCCCGCCCGACTCGGACGATACCCCGCTCGCCGAGTCGGGCGTCGACTCGCTCGGCGCCGGAGAGCTCGCCACCGCTCTCGAGCGAGTTCTCGGCGCGACTGTACCTGCGACGGTCGCGTACGATCACCCCTCGGTCGCCAAGCTGGCCGAGTGGGTGCGCGCGCAGGTCGCCTCGTGCGAGACGCCTCGGGGCGATGCGGGACGCGAGGGCGCGGCGCCCGCGGCCGGCGTGGAGGCCGCCGGCGGAGCTCCGGCCGCCGCGTCGGAGCCGTTCGGGCGGCATCGACCCGATCATGGCGGTTGGCCCGCCGGCCGAGCGTGGAGCGTCGCGACCCTCACGCGAACCTGTGTGCCCTCGCACCCCCCGTCGGTACGCCCCCGGGGCGTCGAAGCGGTCGCTCTGGTCACCGCGGCGTGTGCGCGGTACCCGTCGCGGCTCGGGTCGGACGCAGAGGCGTTTTCCTGGACGCTGGAGGACGTCTTCGGGGCGCTCGGGGAGGGGGCCGACGCCGTGCGCCCCGTGCCTCCCTCGCGCTGGGATGCCGACGTTTCGTACGACCCCACCGCTCCGGTCGGCGCCTCGTACGTGCGTTTGGGATCCTGGCTGGCCGACCTCTTCGCGTTTGATGCCCGGGCGTTTTCGATGCCCTCTTCCGAAGCGGCGCTGGTCGACCCGCAAACCCGCGGACTGCTGCACGTCGCGCACGAAGCTCTGCACGGGCGGCTGGGGGGAGCGACCCTTTCAAAGGGGGCCGAGGCGGGCGCGGCGGCCGCCCTCGACGGCACCTCGTGCGGCGCCTTCGTCGGCTGCATGTACACAGAGTACCTGGACTCGGTCTTGGCGCCGGTCGGCCTCGCGGACGCGGCGTCCGGCGGGGTCACCGGGCACGGCCTCTCCTTCATGGTCGGGCGCGTGAGCTACGCGCTCGGCCTCCAGGGGCCGTGCGTGTCGACCGACACGGCCTGCTCGTCCAGCTTGGTGGCGCTCCACCTCGCGACCCTCCACGCCGTCCGACAGCTCGCAGGCGCGCTCGTGGGGGGCACCAACGCCGCGCTCGAGCCGCGCACGACCGCGCGCATCTGCCTCCTCAAGGCGCTCAGCCCGGTCGGGAGGTGCCAGGCCCTGGACGCCCGGGCGGACGGGTACGGCAGAGGCGAGGCCGTCGCGACGGTGCTGGTCGAGGGCGTCCGCGTCGCGGCCTGCGAAACGGGGCACGGCGAGACGCTCCCGACGTTCGTAGGCGCTCCTCCTCGGCACCTCGCCGTGGTGGCCGCGTCTGCGGTCAACCAAGACGGCCGCTCGTCGAGCTTGACGGCTCCGAACGGCCCCGCGCAGACCTCGCTCGTCCGGAGCGGCCTCGCGGACGCGGACGCGGACGTCTCGTCGACGCCTGCAGCCTTTTCTCTGCATGGCACCGGCACGCCCCTTGGCGATCCCATCGAGATCTCCGCGCTGGGCGCTGCCTTTGCTCGGCGCGAGGCGCGCGCCGCAGAGGCGCTCCCGGTGACGGCCACCAAGGGCACGTTTGCGCACACCGAGGGCGTCGCCGGCCTCACCTCTCTGTTCGGCGCGATCGCGGCGGTCTCCGCGCGCGTGCTCGTTCCGGTCGCGCGTCTCACCGCCGTCAACCCGCACGTCGCTTCTGCGGGTCGGGAGTGGAGGAGATCGGGCCTTCTGACGGCAGTGGCGCGACGCCGCGCGCCGCTCGAGGGCGGCGCGGCCGGCTCGACGTCGTTCGGAATGAGCGGTGTCAACGCGTTCGCGTTTGTCACCTCTCCGATGCAAGGTCGCGCTCCCGCCCCTCTCGGATCGGCGGCCGAGGCTCGCCCGAGCTGGAGGCCGCTGCGCTGCGCGGTGCTCCCTAGCCCCTCCAGGTTTGGCCTGCGACCGGCGGCGGTCCGCGACCGATCGCTTGGGTTCGAGGTCGACCTGCACGCCCCTCGACTGGCGTTTCTCCGAGACCACGCGGCGGGAGGGCGGGCGCTGGTTCCCGCGGCCGCGACGCTCGAGGCGATGCGCGAGGCCGCGCAGGGAGCCGGGGCGGGGGGGGCCTGCGTCGCCACGGCGGCATTCGTCGCCCCGATCGGGCTCCGTGGCGCGTCCAAGATGCGCGTGTCGATCGATCTCGGCTCTGGAGCGGTCTCGGTCGGCGGCGGGCTCACCTCGACGGCCGCGACCGGCCGGGTCCCCTGCCTCGCCCAGTTCGCGGCCGGCGGGCAATCCCAAAGGCGGTGCGGCCGGTCGTCCATCGCCGGGATCCTCGTCCCTCCGCCCTCGGCCGCTCGCGCTGCGACGACGGCGACGATCTTCCCCGCCGAGGAGTCGCTTCAACACGGGTGCGCGCGACACGCGAGCGAGCCGGCGGCCTCGCGCCTCCACCGTCCGGCCGGAGCGGCATGGACCGCGGCCGCTCCGAATTTGCCGCAAAAGCGCCCTCGCTCTGCTTTCGTCGAGATTCGCGCTCCTAGCGATCGGAATCCGATGGCGCGCGTTTTGCTTTCTTTGCTTCCGCTCACCCGCCGCGCCTCGCCTCCACCTCTCTTTTCGTTCTCCGCCCCCGACGTACCTCGCCTCGACCTCTCTTTTCGTTCCCTCTCCCCCGTCGCGCCTCGCACCCCTCTTCCCCCGACCTCGCTCTCTCCCCCCCCCCCCCCTTCCCCTTGCAGCTTTTCGTGCCATCCGGCGGAAACGGACGCTTCGCTGCACCTCGCCGCCGGAGTCGGATCCGGTCCAGATTCCGGGCTCCGGGTTCCGGTCGTCTGCGAGCTGTACTCTGCCGACGACGAGCGCCCCGAGGCGTCTGCCTCGGCTGCTCGCCACGGCGTCGTCCTCTCGGACCACGCCGGCCGCGCGAGGTCCTCTGTGGGATCCAGCGCGTCGCGCGGCGCTCGTGCACTCGGCGTCGGCTCGAGCCGGCTTCCCGACCCGAGATCGGCCATGCCTTCCGTCGCGTACGCGGTCGAGTGGGCCGCCGAGGAGGCTGCAGACCGTCCCGGCGTCGCGGCCCTTTCCGGCCTTGCAGCCGCCCTTGCCGTGGGGGACGAGGCTGCGGCGCGCCTGACGCTCCATCCCGCGGCCGGCCGCGGCCCTCTCTGCGCGCTTGCAGATTTCGTGCAGTCGGTGGGATTGGCGAACGCGCTTCCGACGCGAGTGCTCGTTCGCGGCGACGGAGAAGAGCTTGCGCCCCCCGGCCCGCTCGCCGAGCTCCGCCTCGGTGACCAGCGAGAGAGCGGCAACGGGGACGCCCTAGCGCGAGGCGCCCTTCGTGGCGCCTCGCTGTGCGCTTCGTTAGAGCCTGCGACGACGGTGACGTGGCAAAGCGCCGACGGCCGCGCGAGGAACGCCGCGGCGCCGCGCCCCGACGGGTCGTCGGGGCGGTTTGGAGCGGTAATACGATCAGGCGTTCGCGTGTCACCTCGGCTCGCGAGAGCCGGCCGCGGGCGGACGGTCGCCTCGCCCGCGCAGCCTGCCGCTTGGAGGCGGTCGCGAGCGGTCATCGTCGGCGGTGCGGGCGCGCTCGGGACGCTCGTCGCGACCGCCCTCTTGAGCGGCGGGGCGGACGTGACGCTGGTCGCGCGGCGGGCTCGAGGGGAACGGCTTTCCTCGCTCGTGGAGGGGGGGGGCGCTCGCTGGGCCGGTTCCGGGAGCGCCCTCGCCGTGCGAGCGGCAGATTTGTCCGTCTCCGCAGATCTTCCCGCGCTCGTCTCCGGCCCCTTTGACGTCCGCATCGACGCCGCGGCCGCGCTCCGCGACAAGCCGACCGCGACCCTCAAGCTTTCAGACCTGGCGGTCTGTCTGGCCTCCAAGCTCGAGACCGCAAGAGGGGGCAGCCGTCTCGCCGTTCCGTTGCGGTCCGTACTGTCCATGAACAGCGTCGCCGCCCTCCTCGGTTCGCCCGGCCAGGCGGCGTACGCCGCGGCCGGCGCCGCGTTGGCCGCGGACGCGAGCCGTCGGCGCTGCGCCGGCGTGCCCGCGGCCGACGTCGCCTGGGGCGCCTGGGGCGGCGCCGGTCTCGCCGCCGACAGCCCAAAGGTGAGGGCCGCCCTCGCACGGGTGGGCATGGGCGAATTGTCCCCTTCCGTCGGCGTGGAGGCAACCTTGACCGCGCTCTCGCTCGCGGCTGGGCTCTGGATCGCGGAGGAGCCGCCGCACGCCGTCGCCGTTGTGGACTGGGAAAGAGCGGCCAGGATCGGCGGAGGGGGCTCGTTTTACGACCGCGTGGCGCCGGATGCAGCACTCGGACCCCTTCGCGATGCTTCAGGCGACCTGCGGCGCCATCGCCCTCGGAATGCGCCGCGCCAGGGCGGGGGCGCGGAGGTTCTGGCGGCCGCGGTCGGCAACCCGGGTCGCGCACGACGCGGAGCCGTGCGCGCCGTCCCAAGCCGGGCCGAGACGTCCGATGCCGCTCTGGCATTCGTGTTGGCGGCTGTCGAGGAGGTGGTTGGCTCCGCGGTGGGCCCCGACGCGCCCCTGCAGGCCTCTGGCGTCGACTCGCTAGGCGCCGGCGACCTGGCTCGGAGGGCCGAGGAGTGGCTTTCGGGACCCAAGATCTCTCCCACAGCGCTATTCGACCATCCGACCGCGCGTGCGCTCGCGTCACACCTCGCGGAGCTCAAAATCAAGGCCGAGGCGAGGAGGGAGAGAGTCGGCAGGGCGCTCGGCACGAACGAGAAGTCCGGCAACGGAGAGGCAACGGAGCGACGCCGGCCAGAGCTCGACGCGGCCGGCGCGCCGGCCGCGTCGAGCTCCGAGGCCGGGCCCACGCGGCGCGACGAGCTCGACGCGGCTGGTCCCGGACTCGGCTCGACGGCGGTTCGCGGTCCCGAGCGTTACGGTGCGGCTTTGCAGTCCTCTCCCCCTCTCCCGCCGGGCTGCTACTGCCACCCGACGCTCTCGCAACTGCGCCAGCTCTCCCCAGCCCAGCTCAAGGAGGTCCCACGTTTCGTTCTGGGCAAGTGCGGCGTCGCCGAGGTGACGTTTTTGAGACCGGTCGACCTTTCCCGCGTGAGCCTGCGCGACGACGAGACGGCGTCTGACGCCGACGAGCTCGCGGCCGCTGCGACCCCTGGCCAGGCCAAGAAGACGCCGTTCGCCGCGCTCTTCGCATTCGAAAAGGGCAGGGCCGCGATACGAACTCTGGACGGCGGGCGCGTCCCGGGTCTCGACAGACCGGCCGCCATCACCTTTTTCGGCCTCACGGCCCCGGCGGGACGAGAGGGCACCCTCCGTGACAAGCTCGAAAAGGCGTCGCGAAGCATGCGCGGGACCTTTTTGCACTACGACGGAGCCCAGGGCGTCTGGCTGGTCAAGGTGGACGGCTTTTAGCGGGCACGGCGCAGTGGCGCTCCGCCGCGCCCCCCTCCGCGGTCGTCGCCGCAACCCTGAGTCGCACGCACGCTGGCGAGGCTCTCCGGACACCGGGGGGGCGCCTGCGGATCGTCGAAAGTGGAACAACGAGGTGGTCCACGCGCTCATCGCCAGCTGCCGCCCGACCCCGACTCCGCCCCAGTGGGCGGTTTCCGCTGCGTCGGCCCCGCGCCTCTTCTTTCCGGCTCCCCCTGCTTTTGGGCATTTTCTGTGGGTTTTGGGGGTGGGTTGGAATGTTGCAAGCGCGCGCCCGAGTGGCGAGGGCGAGGAAAAGTGCGATTCTTTTCATCTTTCTTGTGGATGACGCGGAGACGTCAAGTGACCGGAGAGGAGGGAAGGGTAGGGGGAGCGGTGGGGCGGTGCGCGTCGCGTCCGGCCCGCTCGGCTGCCACGGGCAGGCCGGGGGGGGGGGGGGGGGGGGGGGGGGGGGGGGGGGGGGGGCCTGGAAAGAACAAAAGGAAGAGAAAAAAAAACAAAGAAAGGAAATGACGAGGGAGCAAACGATGGCGCACTCCTTACGAGGGTGCTGCCGAGATGAGCGAA
>PGFX01000866.1:0-16710 GCA_003612995.1 Prototheca bovis | reverse complement strand
TCCCCACACCCGCGCGCGCACCCCGGCCCGGCGGAGAGGGGGAGAGCGTGGGGCCGTCCCCACACCCCGCACCCGTCCTTCCCCGCACGCCCCCCCCCCCCCCCCCCCCCCCCCCCCCCCCCCCCCCCCCCACCCCCCCACCCCCCCCCCCCCCGATGTTGCAGTTCCAAGGTGTCGAAGAAGCCGTCGTCGTCGTCGTCGTCGTCTGCTCCCGCCGCCCGGCACGTGGACAAGCCATCTTCGGCTCTTTTTTTCAAGTACAACACGCAGCTGGGTCCTCCGTACCGTGTGCTTTTGGACACCAACTTTATCAACTTTTCGATTCGCAACAAGCTGGACGTGGTGAGCAGCATGATGGACTGTCTGTACGCCGAGTGCATTCCGTGCATGACCGAGTGCGTGCTGGCGGAGCTGGAGAAGCTCGGGCAGAAGTACCGCGTCGCGCTGCGCATCGCCAAGGACCCCCGCATCGAACGCCTGCCCTGCGACCACAAGGTCATGTACGCAGACGACTGCCTCTGCGACCGCGTCAAGAGACACAGGTGCTACATCGTCGCCACGTGCGACAAGGACCTCCGGAGACGCCTCCGGAAGATCCCGGGAGTGCCCATCATGTACATCCACTCGCACAGGTACACCATCGAACGACTCCCGGAAGCAACTCTCGGAGGAGCGCCCAGAAGCGGATAGAAACCACCGCAGATTCGGATGTGGGCACAGGAAGGAGGTGAGAGGGGGAAGGGGGAAAAGGAGAGACGAAAAGAGACGTCTGAGAATTTTATGGGATTTTTTCTCTTTTTTTCTCCTCCCTTTTCTCTTCCCTTTTCCCTCATTTTTCTTCCCCCTTTTGTTCTCCTGTTTCTTCCCCTTTTTCTCCTCTTTTTTCTTCCCCTTTTTCTCCTCCTCTCCCCCCCCCTTTCCCTCTGCTGTCTCCTTTCGCTCTTCGTGCTTCTTCCTCTTCTCTTCTCTCTTTCGGCCCGACGCGCCCAGATGGGCGTTGGCGTTTGTTTCGTTGCGGTCCCTGGCGATTGGAGTGGTTTTTGCGAGGCTCTTCGGGGGCGTTTGCGGCGCTTCTTCGAGATGCTCGGCAGAAGCATCTCTTGGGGGGTTCGGAGCCCCTCTTGGGAGGGCGCCCTTCGGAGCCCCTCTTCGGAGCCCTTCCTCGGAGCCCCTCTTGGGGGGGCGCGCGGCCTTGTAACCATCTGCGTTCACCTCTCGGGACAGGTGTCCCGCTGCTTTTTGCGACCTTCCCTCTCCCCCCCCCTCTCTCTCTCCTCCTCTCCTTCCCTCCCCGTTGGTCCATCTCATCGTTTCTGATCGTCCCTTCTTGCACACGGGAGTGCTTACATGCCGTGTCGTTCGATTGCGGGGCCGCGGCGGGGGCTCGGGACAGGTCCCGGGGAGCTCGCGGAGCGGGCGGAGGCCCGGAAGAGCAGGGGGAGAAGGGCGGGGGGCGGGGGAGGGAACACTTCCCGGGGATGGCGCTCCCCCTCCGCTGCAGCCCTCCCCCCCTTTCCCTCTCCCCCCCTCGCCAGCTGTCCACCCAGGACCAGCTGCCCCCCCCCCCTCCCCCCCCCAGCCTTTTCCCCCCTCACCTCACCGATCTCCCCCCCCCCTTCATGGCCCCCCTTCCTCTCCGCTCCTCTCTCCTCTCTTTTCCCCCCTTGCTCTTCAGAGCGCTCCTCTGATTTTGTGGAGGACGACGAAGATGGCGCAGACGCCTGCGAGTCCTCCGTAGATGCCGACGGTGGTCCAGAGGGTGTGGAGGGCCGTGGCTCGCTGCTCCTCGAGGGGGACCATGGGCTGCTCGGGGGTCGACTTGGCGTCAAACCACTCGCCCACGTAGGGGTAGTCGTGCTTGATCAGAACCGCAAGCATCGTCATGAACGCAACGCCAAACAGCGAAATGCCCAGGAAAAACACAGAACCTACACGAGCGGAACAAGGACACGAACCATCAAGAAGAGCGCGGCAGAGGAAGAGCGAAACCAAACGAACCGCGCCAGTCTCGCTCGAGCCGCTCGCCATCCTTGCCCTCCCCCCCCGCTCGCCATCCGTGCCCCCCTCGCCGCCCTCGCCCCCCCCCCCGCTCGCCATCCGTGCCCCACTCGTCCCCCCCCTACTCTCCCCTGGCACCCCTCCGCCCCCTGTGCCCCCCCCGCTCTTCCCTGGCCCCTCTCTCCCCCCTTCCGCTCCTTCCCTTGCTCCGCGACTGTGCGCACCTGTGGGCCCGCACATGGTGCCTCGCGGTCGTGTGGTTGTGCGCGCGGCAGGATGCGGTCGGTCCCCCCGATCGAAGCGCGCGCGAGCGAGCGAGCGAAGATCGCCGCGGCGCGAGCGTCCGAGCGCCCCGCGGGAGTGCGGTGGGCGGGCTTGGCGCGGGGCCGGGCAGGCGGGGGCTCCGCGGAGAGGGGAGCGGGGGGGGGGACGGCGCCGCGGCGCGCAGACCCTACGTCGAGCGCGGCGATGGACTCGACAAGCGAGACGGCGAGCGAAGCGCGGTGCCGACCGAAGCGCGCAGGACCGCTCTTGGGGCTCGTCGCGGCGCGGGAGCGGACGGACCCTCGGCGGGCGCCCGGCGCGAGACGCGGGGAAGAGGGCTCCACCCGCGCGCGCACCCCGGCCCGGCGAAGGGGGGGAGAGCGGGGGGCCGTCCCCACACCCGCGCGCGCACCCCGGCCCGGCGGAGAGGGGGAGAGCGTGGGGCCGTCCCCACACCCCGCACCCGTCCTTCCCCGCACGCCCCTCCCCCCTTCCCCCACCCCTCCACCCGATCGCCCCAACGCGCCCTCACGCCCTCCCCCCCCCCCCTCCTCCTTCCCTCCGCCCCCCGCCCCCGCCACGTTGGGCGCGGGGCCGGTCTCCCCCGCGGCTCGACGTGTCGACCGCATGCCAAGCCCGCGGGCGCGGCGCCCGGTCGCGCAGGTCGCTCTTTCGCCTCTGGCGCTGCGTCTGCAGCTTTTTTTCTTCGTCACCATGTCGAGTGCGTAAATGTGATTTGGCTGCTCGTCGGCGTGCAGCGGTGGGCTGCGCATCCGCGCCGCGCGCGAGGTTGGGAGGGGGGGAAGGGCGCGGGGACCGCCTCGCCATGCGAGCGCGCGGGGAGGCGCCACGGCGCGCGGAGGGACCGGCGGAGACGGTCGCCGAGCGGCGCGGCGTGCGTCCGAGCGGCGGATCTCGCGGGAATCCACGAGCTCGCCGCGACCTCGGCGCGCGAGGGAGCTCGTGCCGACGAGCGCGGTGCCCGCGAGGCCAGGAGGTGGTGGGTGGTGCGGGCGGGCGGGTCGGGGAGAACGGGGAGGGCGGGCTCGGCGAGGGATGCGGCGAGGGGGCAGGCGGGGGAGGGGCGGGGGGGAAGGGGCGCATTGGCGAGAGGAGCGGGGACGGGAGGCGCGGGACGAGGATCGACCCTTGCTCTGCCCGCCCGTTCGCCTCTGCTCGGCCCATCCCCTGCCCGCCCGCTCGCCTCTGCTCGGCCCATCCCCTGCCCGCCCGCTCGCCTCTGCTCGGCCCATCCCCTGCCCGCCCGCTCGCCTCTGCTCGGCCCATCCCCTGCCCGCCCGCTCGCCTCTTCTCGACCCATCCCCTGCCCGTCCGCTCGCCTCTGCTTACCTCCTTCCTCATCCCTCTCCCACCTCCCCCCTCCCCTTTCTTCTTCTTCTCGCGCAGCGATGTCTTCGTGCGCGCGGCCCGGGGTGGCGCCGCTTCCCGGCGCGCGCGCGCTCCTGCGCTCGGCTCCCTCTGCCGGCGTCTCGTCCCGCGCCCTGGGCGCGTGCGCCCGCGCGGGCGGCTCTGGCGCCGCTGCGTCGTCGGCGCGTGCCGCTCCGTCGGCGTCGGCGTCGGCGTCCGGGCGCGCGGTCTGCGGTTTGGCGTCGTCGGCCGGTCCTCGGTCGTTCGGGTTTGGTCGTTGTGCGGTCGGCTTTCGCGGTCCGTCTTCGCGCGGTCGTTGTTCGCACGTGGCTCTGTGCGGCGTGATGGGCGTGCACACGGTCGGCGGGAGCGCGAGCGCGGAGCTGTACGAGGGTCTGCTGATGCTTCAGCACCGCGGCCAGGACTCTGCGGGCATCGTGACCGCCGACGGGGACCGTCTGTACGAGCGCAAGGACAACGGTCTCGTGAAAGACGTGTTTTCGTCCGTGGAGCAGCTGCAGAAGCTGCCCGGCTCGGTGGGCCTGGGGCACGTGCGCTACCCGACGGCGGGCTCGTCGTCGGCCGCCGAGGCGCAGCCCTTTTTCGTCAACTCGCCGCTGGGCATCTACCTGATCCACAACGGCAACATCACCAACGAGCCGGCGCTGCGCGCGCGCCTGGCGGGCGACGACAGCTTCTTCCGGCGCTGCGTGCGCACGCGCAGCGACAGCGAGGTGCTCCTCAACGTGCTCGCCGACGAGATGCACCGCGCGCACGCCCGCCGCAAGCGCGGCGGGGGCCTGCTGCAGGAGGCCGCCGCGCACCTCGGCCAGGCGGCCCAAGCCAAGGCCGCCGCCGCCGCCGCCCGAAGAAGAGGAAGAACGGGAGCCGGAGCGGCGGGACGAGCCGGGACGGAGGAACGGATCGGGACGGAGGGAAACCCACCGCACCGCCGGGCCGCCGCCGCCTCCCCTTCCCCCTCGTCCTCGTCCCCCTCTCCGTCGTCGTCGACCCTGGAGGTGGAGCGCATGCTGTTCGAGTCCGTGGCGGCCACGGAGCGCGTGGCGCGCGGGGCGTACGCGTGCGTGTGCCTCCTGCAGGGCGTGGGGCTGCTGGGCTTCCGCGACCCGTTCGGCATCCGCCCCCTGGTGCTGGGCCACCGCCTCTCCGAGGACGGCCGCGACGAGTGGGCGCTCGCGTCCGAGGACTGCGCGTTCGGGCCGCTGGGCTACCGCCGCGTGCGCGACGTGCAGCCCGGCGAGGCGGTGCTCGTGGCCGCCGACGGGCGCCTCGTCTCGCGCCGCGTGGCCGTCGCCGACCCCGCCACGGGTGACGTCTTCGCGGCGCCCGGCGTCGCCTGCCCCGAGCAGGACGAGGCGGACCTCGCCGAGATCCTCAGGAGGGGCGAGGAGCAGCAGGAGGTGCCCGACGAGGCGAGCATCGTCGCGGCATTCAAGGCCGACGAGGGCGAGCTCGGGGGGGCCCCCGGCCTCGACGACGGGCTCACGGGGGCCTTTGCGCGGAGCGAGGAGTCCAGGCGCTCCCCCAGGGACGGCGCTGATGCTCCCCCGAACGCCCTCTCGTCCTCGTCGTCCTCGTCGTCGTCGTCGTCGCCGTCGTCGTCCTCGTCCCCGTCGTCCTCCCCCCCCTCGTCCTCCTCCGCTCCTGCGGCGTGGAACGGCGACCTCGCGACGCTTCCGTCTCGCCTTCGGGCGCTGTCTCTGGCGACGCGTCCGACGCCGCTGACGCCGTGCATCTTCGAGTACATCTACCTGGCTCGTCCCGATTCGACGATCAACGACATTCCGGTGTACGAGTTCCAGTCCGCGCTGGGCACGCGTCTGGCGCGCCGCGTGCGCGAGGCCGGCTGGGACATCGACATCGTGTGCCCCGTGCCCGACGGCTCGCGGCCCGCGGCGGTGCAGATCAGCCACGAGCTGGGCATCCCGTACCGCGAGGGTCTGGTCAAGAACCGCTACGTGGGCCGCACGTTCATCATGCCCGACCAGCGCACGCGCGAGGCCAGCGTGCGCCGCAAGCTCAACGCCACCTCGGCCGCCTTTCGCGGCCGGCGCGTGCTGCTCGTCGACGACTCGATCGTCCGCGGCACCACCATGCGCCAGATCGTCGACATGGTGCGCCAGGCGGGCGCCACGCACGTCTACCTGGCCTCGGCCTCGCCGCCCGTGCGCCACCCAAACGTCTACGGCGTCGACATGCCCTCCAAGAGCGAGTTCGTGGCGAACGACCTCGACGAGGACGAGATCAGAGACGTCCTCCGCGCCGACGGACTCATCTACCAGACCGTCGACGACCTCGTCGGCGCAGGAAGAGACATCAACGGGAAGATTCAACGCTTTGACGACTCGTGCTTCACGGGAAGGTACATCACGGGAGACATCGACCACGACTACCTCGAACGGCTCGCCAACAAGGGACGAGGAAAGAGAGCGGAAAAGGACGACCGGGAGGAACGCGAGGGAAAAGCCGACAGCGCAGCAGCCGCAGCAGGCCAACACAAAACGATCCCCGCCTAGCCAGAGCCAAGGGGAGCGAACGAGTCAACGTGGAGCCGGGAAAAGGAGGAACGAAGAACGGTGCCGGGGAGAGGGAAAGGAGGAACGAAGAACGGTGCCGGGGAGAGGGAAAAGGGGGGGGGGGAAGAAAGAGAGCGACGAGCGAGAGACGTTCGAGCATGCGTGCACGCGTGTACGAGCGAACGAGAGTCGACGTGATCCGCCGAGAGGGGTCGGAGGGGGGGGGGGGAGAAGTGTGTGTGTATGGGGGTGCCAAAGAGGGGGATGCGAAAGGGGGGATGCGAAAGGGAGGCACCGATGGGGGGTGCGAAAGGGGGGGTGCGAAAGCGCCGACCGGGGGGGCAGCCGGCGGCCGAAGACCGCCGGCTTGGGAACGCGGGGAAGCGCTTGGTTCGCGCCGATGGCTCTCTGGCCGCGAGCGTCGCCGACGTCCCGCTGCGAGACGCCGCCGCACGCCGCGCGGCGCAGCGTCCCGTGGGGGTCGGCGGCCTCGTGGTCGTGCTCCGGAGGCGCCGGAACGCGCCGCAGCGCGAGCGGATCTGCAACGTGCTGTGCTCCGGGACGAAGAAGCCGCGGAACCCGTGCTTGCCGAGCATGCGTCGCAGCAGCGCCCGGAGAGCCTGGGGCGAGCGGGAGTGGCCGCCCATGGCGACGACGATCCGCCCGCGCCCCCCGCACTTTCGTGCCTCCCCCATCGCTCCCCCTCTCCTCCTCCCCTCGGGATTCCCGGCGAGCCCCTCCGCTCTAATCCCCCCTCCCCCCCCCTGCTCACCACCTCCCCTCTCCTCCTCCCCTCTTCCCCGCCCCCCCGCCCCCTCTCCCGCCTTCTCTGCCCTTCTGGTGTCTTCCCCCCCCCCTCAGCCTCCGTCTCCCCTCCCCATCGTCCCCCCCCACCTCCTCCCGCCCGCGGTGGTCCCGCTACCGCGGTGGCGGGAAGCGACGCGCCTCGGGGGCCCGGGCGCTCAAGGCCGCGCGGCCGGCGCGGCGAGGGCAGAGTCGCGCGCCGCTTTGCGGCCGCGCTCTCGCCCGAGCTCACGCACGCGGCTTGCAGATGCGCAGCAAGGGTCAGGCTCACGCATGCGCGGCGCGGCGGGCGGGCGCGGCGCGGCGTTCGCGGGCGCGGGCGCGCCCGACCAGCTCACAGGTTGAATCGGCGTCCTGCGGCGATCGACCACCGGTCCCCGGCTCACTCAAGAGGTGCGTAGGTCTGGAGCGGCACCGGGACGGCGAGAGCGCGTGTCGGAGCGCCGCGCGGGACGCGACGCGACCCGCGCCCCCCCTCCCCGGGCGCCGTCCTCGGAACGTCGTCCGGGGGCGTGGCGGGGGCGAGCGCGACGCGGACACGTGGCGGACGCCCGAGAGGGGGACGCTCCCGCCCTCGCGGGGGCAGGCGGGCGGACCTGCCTCCCGCCCTCGCGGGGGCAGGCGGGCGGACCCGCCTCCCCCCTCTCTCCCCGCTCCCTCCGCCGACCCTCCGCCGACCCTCCCCCCTCTCCCCTTTGCCTCCCCCTTTTTTTTCTTGCGCAGAATTCGCCTCACGCCTTGAACAACGTTACGGCGCAAACGCCTCCGAACACGCTCTCGATGCGCGCGACCCGGCAGCACGCTTTGCGGCTTGCACGCGGCGCACCCAAGCTCTTTTCGTCGGTCGCTGGCCACCAAAGCGCCTCTCGGACACACAAACCCCACCCCCATGGACGCGGGCCTCGCTCGGACTGGAAACCGTGGCGACCGCGGCGGGCCCTTGGAAGCTCGGTCGATTCGGAAGGAGAAATTCGACGCAAAAAAAAAAAAACAACGTCAAAAGGCCAACACGAACGGGAGTGCGTCTCGCGTGCCGTCGTCGTCGCCGCCGTACGCCGCCCGCCGGGCTGGTCGCGCGCGCGTTCTTCGGTGCGGCGCGGCGCTCGGAAACTGCTCTTTCCCTCCGCGTGGCATGTCACGGTCCACACAGACGGCGCCTCGACCGATCGCCCAAGCGAGCAGCCCGTTTGGGCCGCGGCTCTCGGAGCTCCGTCCCGAAACGCACGCGCACGGGCGCGAGCCCCGGACCGGCTCGGCCCCAGCAGAAGGCCCGCCCTCCGCCAGGCGCTCCAGGTGCCGGTGTGGACGCGGGCGCCGCGGCGCCGCGCGAGAGTGGGCACACCCGCGAGGGACGCGGCGGGCACGACGTCATCCATCTCCCCATCGGGTGCTCGGCCTGTAAGCCATCCGCCGAGCGGGGCTCGTTGCCCCTCGCACGCTCCGTCTCCGTCCCTCGCCCGCGGGAGCGGAGGGGGAGGGGGAGAGGAGGGAGGAGAACGGCTTTGGGGCCTGCACCGTCGCCCTCCCAGGAGGAGACTGCGCGGATCGACGAGCCGTTTTCCCTCCTCTTCCCCCTCTTCCTCTCCGCTCCCCCGGGTGCATCGACCTTTGGTCCCCCCCTCCTCCTCCTCCTCTCCCCTTCCCCTTCCTCTCCCGCTGCTGTCTCGCTCAAGCTCGCTCTGAACCGGAAGCCACGGCCCTCGCCCCGTTTCCCCTCTCGGGGGGGGATGGGAGCGAGGGCGGGCGCCGACCCAGACGCCGGGGACGTGGGCGCACGGTGCGCTGGGCGTCCCGTCCCCGACGGGCCCGGGCGAGGAGGAGAGCCGGTCGGCGCGAGGGCGAGGGCGGCCGACGCGCGGGGTTTGTCCTCGCGCCACGCCGCCCTCCCCTCTCCCGCGCCCCCTCCCCCTCGCCCCGGCACCGGGCAGCCGAAAGCCCCCGGTCTGGCGAGGCGTCGCGACACGCACGCTCTTCTCCCGCTCTGCGCTCGAGGCCCGGCGAACCGCCGACTCTCTTCTCACCGATGCGTCTCTCGCGGCGCGACCTCGCCGCTCTCGCCTCCTCCGGGAACGCCGGCCGGCCCGCGTCGCGCGCTCGGGCGTGCGGCGCCTCCTCTCCGCGCTCGCGCCCGCGCTCCTTTTCCTCCCGCTTCCACACAGAGTTGTTCCCCTTGGATCTCGTGTGCGTCTCGAAAGAGACGATCGTTTGTTTCCGGCGTTTTTCAACGCCCCAACCCCGTCGGAGGATCCCCGAACGCCCAACGAATGCTGCGGCTTTTTTTTTCCGGGGCGAATTGGCGCTCCGAGCGGCGGTCGGGTCTGGGCGGCGCGCCGCGTGAAAAAGGGGGGAAAGCGGAAGGAGGACGACCGGCGCCAGGGGCGAGGAGAAGGGACGTATCGGGGGGAAAAGGAAAGGGGGGGGCAAGAAGGGGGGCACGCGCGGTGTGTAGGGGGAAGGGGGGGGGAGCGGGGGAGAAAAAGGAGCACGCGTGGTGAGGGGGAGGGAAGGGGGGAGCGGGGGCGAAAAGGGAACGCGGAAAGGAGCAATGGAGGGTGGGCGTGTGCGACGAGTCGGGATGGCCGCTTTCGAGGCTTCCCTCGAGTCGTCAATCGTTTCTTGCGTTTCTGTGGGTGAACTGTCTGTCGATGTCCTGTGCGGTGAGCTGTCCCGGGAGTCGTCTTCCTCCGTTGAAGATGGAGTAGGCCGAGGCCTGTCCCGGCCTGCGCTCGCCGAGGTTTCGCCAGATGAGCAGCGCCGCGGTGGCGAGCATGTAGATGGGCCCAAGGTCGTGCGCGGCGGCGACCCTGGCGCCCGCGAACCAGGCCAGCGCGATCGCCCAGGCGCGCGGCTTGGCGACCGCGAAGAGCGCCACGATCGCCGCCTCTGGCACGCCGCGCGCCAGCAGCCAGGCCGCCGAGCGGCGCTTCCAGGCGGGCGCGTTGGCGGGGAGGCGCAGCCGCAGCGGGTCGTCCCAGTCGACCGCCGCGGACGCGGGGCGCGAGGACGAGCCGAGCGACCCGCGCGCGCCGGACGGCCGGGACTCGAACAGGCCGTGCACGTTGCTGCCCGCGGGCTCGCCAGAGGCGCGAGCGCCGCGGCCCGAGAGCGGCGCCGCCCCCGATGCGGCTCCGGGCGCCGCCCCAGACGACGAGCCTGCCCGCGAGGTCGCGGAGCCGCCCAGGACGCCGGACAGACCGCCGCGCTCCATCGCGCGCCCGAGCCCGTCGAGGCTCCCGATCCGCATCTCGCCGTCCGCGCCAGGGGCGCCAGACCCGGCCGCCTTGGCCCCGGCCGCAGCGGCCTCGCCCGCGGCCGCGCCGCCGCCCGCGTCGGCGCCCCTGCCGACCCTCCCGGAGCTGTGCCCCCCAAAGGCGCCGCGGCTGCCGAAGAAGGAGCCGTAGCCGCCCCCGGAGGCGGGCTCGCGGACGCCGCCCAGGCCGCCGCTGCCGCCGGGGTGCCGGGCCGAGGCCACGTGGCCCACCAGCAGGGCGAGCACCTCCGAGCCGGACCGCAGCGCGCGCACGTGCGTCTCATTCTGGATCGACTGCCCCTCGGCGACCGAAACCAGCTTCAGACGGTCGCGGGGAAGCGAAAGCTCGCGCGACACGGCGTCGTACAGCGCATCGCGCTGCCGAGGACGAGGAGGGGTGCGGGGGGAGGGGGAGGGGAGAGCAGGGTCGGACGCGAGAGCCGGGAGAAGAGGGGAGAGCAGGATCGGACGCGAGAGCCCGGAAAAGAGGGGAGAGGGGAGGAGGGCCGGGAGAGGCCACCGACGGAGCGCGCTCGGGCAAAGGGCCGCCCCGGCGATCTTCCACGGAGAAGAAAAAAAAAACGACGCACCGCACCGCACCATCCCAACCGCGCGCACGCCTCTCCGCCCCATCCTCGCCGCCGCCTCCCCCTCCTGCTCCCCGCCGCAACCGTCTCTTCGCTCGCGCGCGCGGCCCTCCCCGGCTCTCCTTCCGCTCGCCCCCCCCTCCTCCCCGGCCGCACCGTGATCCTGTCGGAAACGCGCAGAGGCCGCGCCGGACCGTCCCGAGACGTCTTCACGGAAAGCTCCATGGCCGCAAACGCGTCTGTCCGCAGATCGCCCGCGCATCGCACGGATCGCCGCGCACAGCCGTCTCGCGACGCCCGAGGCGCGCGCGCGCGGAGCGCCGCGCGCCGGCGCGTCGCGCGCACCCGGCCGGCCGCGGAGCCCGCCCCGGAGAATGGACGGACGCCGGCACCGGACAGGGACGGGCAAGAGCCGCCTCTCTCCGCCCGTCAGATCGTCGTTACACGACACGTCGTCGTCATCATCGTCATCGTCGTCGGCCGACGGAGAGGCGATAGGCAAGCGAGGCGAAAGGACGTCTGTGGAGAGAAAAAAGGGGCAGGAAAAGAAACTTTCTTTCCACCAGAGTTTTCCCTCCCCCGATGCTGCGGTGCGCTGGGCGCGGTGGCAATGCGGCGCGGTTTCGAATACATATCCGGTGGCACCCATTCCGACGCGAGGCGCTTGGTGACCGCCACGCCGACCGAAAAAGTGCCCTTTGCTCTCCCGCCCTCGCTCGCTCGCCAAAGCCGCGACCTTTGCCGCGGCCCCCGTCTCGCCAGACGACATCCGAGCGGTTCTGCCCACCCGACGCGACCTTATTCTTTCTCCTCCTCTTCTCTGGCTTCTTCCGAAACTCCAAAACGCCGCGCCACGACCAGTCTCCTCCCGCGGCCCCCCTCGCCTCTCCCGCGGCTCGCCCTTCCCTGCAGCGAGCGTGTCCTTCCTCCGCCTCCCCCCCCGCCCCCCCTTTTTCTTCCAGCCCTCCTCCCCGTTTTGACCAACTACGTCCCCTCGCCATCTGTCCAGCGGCCGTCGGCGTGGGACCAACCGGCGTGCGTCGGCGCCGGCTCCCAGCTTCCCGCTCCGACGCCGGCATGGCCGACTGGCGGCCACGCCGGCGGCGGCCAGCTGGCTTCGGCTGTCGGCAGCGACGACCAGCTCGTCTCGGCCGAGGCGCCGCCGACCTGCGACGTCATCGAGACGGCGTGCCGCGGCCCCCAGGCCGGGAGGCCAGACTCGGCCGCCGGGTGCTCGTCGCCCCTCGACGAGCGCGGCGTCGACGAGCCGCGGTCGGCGGCCCTCGCCTCGCTCTCGCCCCAAGCGGCCGAGATGCCCCCGGCCGCCGCCCAGGCCGCGTGCTCGGGGTGCACCGAGGCAGGAAAACCGCGCGATGGGCCAGACGGCTCGCTCTTGACCGCCCCGGCTGCCGCCGACCCGGAGGCCGCCGCAGCCGCGACGTGCGCCGTCTGCCAGCCGGCGAGGGCCGGGCCGTGCGCGGCGAGGGCCTCCCAAGGAAGGCCGGGGTGGCCGCCGCCGGCTGCTTGAGCGGCGGCCCACGCGGAGCGCGAGGCGTCCGCCTGAACCTGCCACTGCGGGGCGGCGGACGCCCCGGGCCCCGCCGCGTGCAGGGCCGCGTACGAGGCACCTGCCTTGGCCGACTGGCCCTCGGGGCCGGCGCCGCGGCGGGGAGACGAAGCGCGCGCTGCGACGTCCCCCGTGGGGGCATACCCAGGCCAGGCGACCGCGTGCATCGGCCAGTGGCCGATCGACGCGTGGCGGGGAGGCAGCGCGACGCCCAGCGGGACGTCGCCGCCCCCCGGCGGTGCCCCAGCCGGCTGCGCCTGCGGCGGACCGACCCCCGCGGGGCCGTACGCCGTCTGCGGCGGGCCCGCGCCGCGCAGCGTCTGCGCACTCACGTAGCCGCCGGCGGACGCGCTTCCGCCGGCCTGGGCAGCCGCCGGGGTCGGCGCCCCAAGGTCGCCCTCGGACTGGCTCGAAGAAGGGAGCGACCCGAGGCTCCGCATCCCGTAGGCGCCCGCCCCGGGGCCGTCGAGCGCCGCAAATCCCGTCTCGCGGGCACCCGCACAGGAGGCAGAAAATGCGGCGGATGCGGCGTAGGCGGCGTAGTCCGCGGGAAAGGGTGCCAGGCCCGGGGGAAAGGCGAGCTGCGGCGCCGGCTGCGGGGCGCCGGAGACGCCGCCCAGAGCGCCCGGCATCGCGAACGCGCCGCCCGCCGCGTTCGACAGCGCGCCGACGAGAGGGTCGACAAAGGGACCGATCCCGGAGACGCCCACGCCGGGGGCGCCGGCGACGCCCGCCCCGGCGCCGCCGATGCCGAGCGCGAGCACCCACCTCGGGAGCGCACCGCCGCAGCCGTCGCCGCCCCCACCCCCCCCCGCGGCGACGGCGGCGCGCGCCTCACGCTCGTACTCGGACATGGGAAAGTTCGTCTTGGCGGCGCGTCCCTTTTCGGAGATGAGCGCGCGGTCGTACTGCCTGGCGGCCTCCTCCTCGGTCTCGAAGACGCCAAAGCTGACGTTCTTGCGTCCGTCGAACGACCCGATGCGCGCCTCCCAGCGCCCGTTGTGCCCCGAGACGCCGCGGTAGCGGCTGCGGCCGCGCGAAAAGGCCGCCGAACGGCGACGCACGTGCGCGACGATCTCGTCGCGCCCGAGTCCCGCGACCTCGGCGAGCTCGGCCGCGTACGACTCGGCGGGAAAGTTGACGGGCGCCGTCGGGCCCTTGCAGGTCAGCGCGGCCAGGTCGTACGCGCGCGCCGCCGCCTCCTGCGAGTCGAAGCCGCCGAGGTAGAGCTGCCTGCCCCCCAGCCACAGCGACGCCTCCCAGCGCCGCGTCAGGCGGTGCCTCGAGACGCCGCGGAACACGCTGGTGCCGCCCGACGACGTCGGCCGCGGGGGCTGCGAGGCCCGAGACGGAGAGCCGGCCGGCAGCGGGGCCGAGGGCGCGTGTTGCAGCGCCGGCGGCTGGGAGGAAGAGGGCGTATGCTGCGAAGAAACGGGCTGGGAAGAGGGTGGCGCGCGCTGCAGAGAAGGCAGCTGGGAGGGAAGGGCGGTCTGGGCGGAGGAAGGCTGAGAAAGGGTGGCCGCGGCCGGTGCGTGTTGCAGCGCCGAACCGGGGAGGCGGGCGGAAGATCCGACCGTGGCAACCTCTTCCGAGCCGCCCGAGGCCTGAGCAAAGAAAGACACAGCGTTGGGAGGCCGGTGGGCGGCCGTGGGCGTTTCGCCGCCTTCCACGTCCGCTCCGGGCGCGGCGAGCCCGGGCGGCGCCGACGACGCGTGTCGGAGCGCCGGCAGGGGCGCGGGCACGGCCAAGGCGTGCGTGGGAATGCTCGACAGCGTCGACCCCAACACCGAAGACGCATGGGAGATCGTAGGGTCCCCGTGTCCCCGGGCCGCCGCAGGAGCACCCTGCTGCCGCTGCTGCTGCTGCTGCTGCTGCTGCTGCTGCCGCGGCCGAGCCGAGTGCGGGGAAGAGACGTGGCGCGCCGCGTCGCCGTAGGGCAACCCCGCCGCGACAGCAAACGGCGACGCAGGAGGAGCCGAACCGAGGAGCGGACGTGCGAACGCTTCGTCGCCCGCGCTGCGGCGAAGCACCTCCGCGTCGTCGCTGCCTGCCGTCCCGGAACCGCTGCAGGCCTGCGTCTGCCCGGGAGCCGCCACCGGACGCCCGAGGCGCGACCGGCGGCCGGGAGATCCGGTGGAGGAGCCGGAGAGCCGCGAGGAAAGTGGGTGCTGCGCGGACGAGCAAGCGACGGACACGGACGTCGGTCCCGACAGGGACTGGGTCGAGCCTGCGTCTGGGCGCTCGTCGACGCCCGCCGCGCCGCCATCAGACTCCATCGACGCGGTGCGAGCCGAGATCGCCGGGAGCCGCTCTCCGAGGTCCCCCGCATCACTCTCGACCTTTGTCGCTCCGCTGTCGACCTCGCCCTCGCCCCAGCCTCCGGCGGCGTCGTCCTCGCCGTTCCTCGAGCTGCCGGCCCATGACCCGGAGCGCGTGCGGCGGCTCTTGGGCGTGGCGTGGGCCGCTGCGCCGTCGTCGGCGTCGAAGCGTGCGTCGTTGGACCTCTTCTTGGGCGAGGACGTCGCGCTCGGCGGCGTCGACGCCGCGCCCCTCGGCGCGCGGATCCGCGGCAGCGCGTCCGGGCGCGGCGGCCACGCGGGGCTGACCTGGGGCGGCGGAAGCGCCTGCGCCAGGTAGGTGGCCAGCGAGGCGGGGCCTGACGGGGGCGGAGGCGCGCCCGAGACGGTCTCAAGGGGCGTCGGCCGGCGCGATGTGCTGGGGCAAAGTTGGCCCGACGGGAGAGGCGCGGACGCGGGTGCGTCCGCCCCGCTCGCCCGTGCCCCTTTGTGCGACCCTCCTTCTTCGCTAAGCGACGATTCCTCCCCGAGCTCCCCGCCCGCCTCCGCCTCCACCTCTTCCTCTTCCTCTCCCTCCTCCTCGACCGTCCCGTCTCTCGCCATGGCCTCTTCGCGGGCGCGGATGCGGCGCCTGCGGGCGCTGCGGAGGGCTTGCAGGCCACTGTGCTGGTGTCTGAGCGCGCGGGGCGTCTGGACGCCTCCCTCGCGGTCCTCGGTCGAGCAGCTCTCGCCAGACTCGCGGCCGAACGCGTCGACGTCGTCCAAGAGGCCCGACGACGCGGAGGAGTCGACCCCCCCCGGGAAGCGCGGGCGCTCAAAGGCGGCGTCGGCGGCCGCCTCCCCGCTCGGCGCCGAGGAGGCGTGCGCTTGCGCCGGCGGCGCTTCGCCCGCGGGCGCTCCCTCCGCGACCTCTCTGGGTCCCGTCTCGTGGCCCGGCGGCCCGAGCGCGCGCAGAAACGCCTCGGCGTCGGCGCCGGGGGCGCGGGCCAGGCCGCGCGCGGGGGGTCGCGCGAGGTCGGCGGCCGCCAGGGCGTCCGAAACGAGCCGTCCGAGGCCGCCCGATGGCGAGGGCGCGGTGACGGTCCGCTCTGGCTCGACCGCGTCGAGCCCCGAGTCGACGAGCGAGAGGCGCCCTGCGTCGACGCCCCGTTGAGGCGGCGGCGTGCCACCCTCCGCGTCCGCGGCGGGCGGCGAGGCGCGCCGCGCGGCCGAGGGTTCGAGGTCGGTCAGAAAGTCGGCAAAGTCCCCGCCGTGCGCGTTGGCCAGCGTGGGCACGAACAGCAGGCCGTCATCGGCGCTCTCCGCGCTCGAGCGGCGACGAGTCGCTGGGGAGAGGCCGCCACGGAACGCCGGAGGGGACACGAGCAGGCTCGACAGCTGCGGCGGAAAGAAGGAAGAGGGGCAGCGTGGGGAGAGCTGTCAGAGGTGCCGGGCAGAGAGGAGCCGAGCGGGGCCCAGGGCGGACGCGTCTCCACCACAGGTCACCGCGGCGATCGACGCATTGTGGCGGAAAAACGACGGAAGGCCCGGAGGCCTCGACAAACAGCCGCTTCGGCGTCGCCCAAGCGCCGCCCCCACTCTCTGCTCCCCCCTTTACCGCCGCTCCCACCGCAGCACCGCCGCGCCCACCGCAGCACCGCCCGCCGACTCCCGGAGCGCCCTCGCGCTCTCGGTCCGCCTCGCCAGCCCGAGCCTCCCGGGCCGCTTCTCTCCGCGCCATTCCGACATTACGAAGCACCCGCGGCGTCTCGATTCCCCGCGCCGTGCCCCGCATGCCCGCTTCCACGCGCCCGCAATCGCGCGCCGGCGGAGCCCGTTCCGGCGCTCCGCCGCCCCTTCCTCCCCCAACTCCGGCTCCCCTCTCCTGCTGCCTCGCGCACGTTCGTCTCCCCGCCTCGCCCCCCCTAGCGGGTTTTCGCACCTCTGCATCGAGCGCGTCTAGAGCGCACACGGCGGTCGCCGAGACTGTGCCGACGCCCTCTCCCTCGGACGCTGCGCGCGGAAGCGGGGGGGGGGGGGGGGGGGGGGGGGGGGGCGG